>JAPYYV010010097.1:0-17463 GCA_030522625.1 Copidosoma aretas
GACGAGACTCGAACCGAGTCCCGCCTATTACATGCCCGTACACTGTTCTTGATTCCGGAGATCGACGAAACTGCAACTCAACCGCTGCCTCACCGTGCCGGTATATATATACATGTTAGGCCTGCACAGTGCACGTACGCGCGCGCGCGCGCTCGACCGCTCGTTCGTCACTTCGACAGCCGCCCGAGCGCCCCGAGGGCCCCCGAGCATGGTTTTTTTTACTTTTCTATTACTGTTATTAATGGTTGTTTGGAGAAGGTTTATTTATTTCAAATCACGTTTGAATTTATTGTGTCTTCAAATTTAAGTACATATTTTTTATCAACTGATAAATAAAAAAAAATTTTAAATACAATTTAACACTTTCTTTTCTCTGACCCATAATATTCACCAATAAATATTTGTATACTTTACTGAATTATCTCTTACATGTAATCGTATGAAATACAGATCATTTATAAAAAAAAAAAATTCATTTTTTCACCATACATAATGCCACCGAGTTCAATAACGTATTCTTTAATTTTTCACATCTGTCGGGGGTCCCGAGACCCACACATTTTTTTTGGTTACAATAACGTTATCAAGATATATTTAAAACATGAAAAATAATGGTTATGTGGTAAAGTCAACGAAAACTTCTCTATTTCTGTACCTAGATATTTATGATCCTTTTACAAACCCTATAAAAATTATTATTCTTAGACTATCTTGCTATCCCTTTGAAAACAACGTTTCTTTATATTGTGTGATGGTTAAGTCGTCACAAAATTAGTTTGAAGCACATTGGGAACGTCGGTATTTATTGTATACACGTGCAGAATTTATTTTAAATTTTTTGGTATTTAATTGTATAAAGAGATAGCGCACTAGAAAAAAGTTAGTTTATGTTTTCATTAGTAAGTAGATACATCAGCCGTATATTGCCTGAAATGGGCCAAATATAAAAATATCTCAACAGCATAGCCCTTCGATAATTTATTTGACTGAAGTTATGTTATCATATTGACTTGTTATTGACGTTATTGTCCTCATGCGCTATAATCATTAAACCCTTTTATGTCATGCTAATGCTACAAGGAAAATCTGTCATTATGTGTCTGACACAATATTTTTCCGAAAAACTAAGTAGTAATAAGGTTGTTTATATATTATTATAGAAAAATAAGACAATAAGTAGCAAGGCGCACTCTTCCAAAAAAATTAATCAAAACGAAGTTATGAAATAATGTTTCACTTCTACTAAACACTATACACGTTTTTTTTGGATTTAACTTCCATACCAAGAAGTAAAATCAAATTTATCTATTTTTCTTTCCGATAAAAAAAAATGTAATGAACCGAGACTAATTGGATCCATAAAATGTTTTCGTTTAGTTTTTAACAAACTCAGCGACAATTATGAGATTTTAGTTTCGGTACAGAAAAACGAAGCGACAAGAAAAAAAATTGTTATTTCACATGCAACAAAATTAAACTAAATTATTAGGAATTTGGTTTCCTTCTAAAAACCAATAAATAAATTCGACCTTATGTCGTTTCCATTCCAAGAAACCAAATTGTAAAATTTTGAATTCTGATATCGATTCCAGAAACGGTAACAGAATATTTTTTTTACAATCTGTTTCGTTTCGGTAAGATCCCTGGCTACAACCGAAGGTGGCATACCGAATGTTCGACGTTCTGAAGGATGTCCGTATTCAGATAGAATACTGTACACATATATAAGGATGTCCAACTTAGTCAATCGATCTTTTTTAATTCATATATTAAATATAATAATTATATAAGATATAACGAAGGAATATACTACTGTAAATCGTACAAAAAAAATTAATGCATTAATTAGAAAAAACAAATGAAGTTTCACAGATTTACAATTGATAAATTTATTTCCCAAATATTTATTGTGCTGTATACGTTTACGAATAAGGGTAGGTACAAGTCATACGTAAAATATTCAGCCCGGTTATTTATTGATTTCTTGAACGCTCCCTCCCTCTTGGGACCCTTAGGTAATTAATGAATGGCCACTTATCACCTAGTTACGTTCAACTCACCAGTACTCTAAAAATACTCAACAAATCAGACCCAAAAAATTTACTGACATCCCTAAGACTGTCTACTTTCCCATAGTATTTGTCAAAAGTTTAAAAGTTTGATGGTTTCCCTGAAAAAATTATAACCTTAAAACCCAAACTTTGATTGATAAAAGTGGGTTGTAAATCAGCAAAGACCGGAAATTTTTTAATACGATATTATGCCATCACCTTTAAAAAATGTGTGTACAAAATTTCAGATCAAAATATTTAAAAAAAAAATTGGAGAAGCAATTTAATAAATAAGCATTGCACCGCGCTACTCTGCACCACGTGTTGTGGTCTAGTTTTATTCAGATTATCGCTTATAACTCGAAAAAGAGGCCCATTACCTTGAGACCCCGAAGTGCCAATCTGTTCAGAGGTTCACAAACCTCACCCCATACATAGCTTGTTACGAAGAAAACGCTTAGACTGCTTATTTTTAACAAAAAACATGAGATAATGATGCTTCCCGTGTTGTTTCCCGTGAAAAGAGTTTTTTCTAACATTGTTTGTTAAAAACTAGCAGTTAAAGGTTTTCTCCGCAACATGTTATGTACAGAATTGAATCTCGTGAACTTCTGAACAGATTGGCACTTCGGGGTTCCAGAGTAATGGACCTTTCTGTCAAATTATAACCGATAATGTGAATAAAACCAGACTACAACACATGGTGTAGTGTAGCGCGGCACAATGCTTATTTACTAAATTACTTCTCAGATATATAAGCAATCAAGGAAGGGAAGGGTCCTAAAACTGTACGCGGTTTGTTTAATCGACTACAACGAGTGTTTCTGCCGTTACCGGCTTAGATTTGGATTCAACTCTAAACACACACACTCACACAATCATACCTGCCCACGCTTATAAATAAATACAGATGGATACACAAATTTTTGTAGTTAAATATTAAAAAGAAACGGTCATACTAAGCAATAAAAATCATACAAATTAAAGATACAGTTAAAAATATTGTAATAATCTTCTTTGCCCCTTTCAGTTACAATAAATTTTAAAAATATTGTATGCAACTCGTGCGGGACAGTTTCGATTGACTCGCATTTGTGGCAGTTGCCGGTAGCTTCTGCCACTCATGCACGTTAATTAAAACTGGTGTGTAAATTCTTCTTTTCCGCACCTGTTACGTAAATAACTATTTTAGCTCACGGTTGCTTCATATCGCTTGTCTTAACGGTATTCTTTCTTTTTCTTTTAGGATACTCCTGGTTTTTTAGTCTTTTAGCGTTCCTTAAACAAAAATTTTAGTAGCTTTTAAGATACAACTCAACACTTAAAGTGGTTGTGGGCCATTACGGGCCGTTCTTAACGGCCCATAAAACTAACGGCTACTTGGCTTAGAGCCACTGTCAACAGTGTCGCAAAAGAGTTTCTAAACGTGATACATCAATTTTAAAGTAAATTGTTGATGCATACTCTGTATCGGATTGTAAAATCCAAACGTTTGCATTATGAGTAACGAATATGAAGAGCATTGGGAACGCTTACTTTACTCCAATCCGTGCTTGACCAGGGATGAAGAAGGGACAAGTGGTCTTTGCAAAGCATGCCAAAAACGAACGCTTTTGCATAATTTGGAACAGCATTGCGATACACAACAGCACCGCAAAAAAGTACCGAAATTTATTGCTGATCAAGCTACGAAAGACTATTTGTCGGTGATTAAAGCAGAGAATGACGTCAAGAGGTTGTTTAATAACGAATCGAATATGACTGATACACGTATCAACAAAAGTAGCAGTAACCTGAAAGGCTCAAAAATTTCAAAAGAGATATTATCACAACCATGTCACAAAGAGTGTTTACGTAATGTAACTCAAGGAAGAGGTATATCGATTTTAGCCGAGTCTGACAACCAAAAGACACTGCAAAAACATGACGTATTTTTATCTGACCTCTTAAATGACAGTGATGCGGATAGTACTACATGTAAAACCGATGGTATTACCGCTCTTGAAAACGCGAATGTGGCAATGGGAGGAATTTCCCAAACAGATACTTCGTCGCAATGTCATGAACAATTGACATTCAGTGTAAAATCTGAGACAGTGGAAACAAATCCTATCGTGGGAAATCATGCGACAAAACAGTGCAAATCAGCCAAAAAAAAACGTAAACGAAAATTCCAAGAAAAATGGCTACAATTAGAAGAGTTTAAGAACTGGCTGGCACTAGTTGAAGAAGATACATCCAAAGCGAAATGTCTAGATTGTGATGTGATATTAACAGCCAAACCTAGCGTGCTAAAAAGACACCGAGGTAGCAAAGCCCACATTATCGAGAAAAAGGCTTACTTGGAAGCTTTAATAGCACAGTTGAAAATAGCCGGTTTTATTGTTGAACATAACCTTTCCTTTAACCTGACTGAAGATTTGGTTCCATTTATCAAACTCTTGTCACCGGACTCCCAAAGTATTCGAAATGTAACTCTGGATCGAAAAGAACTGCGCGATACTGTCGTTAATGTTATGTCTAGTGCTCAACAACGACGTGACAATTTTAAAGAACGGCAAATTTGCTATTCATATCGATGAAGCAACAGATATTAGTAAGAATCACTCGATGTGTATTGTTGCTCGGTATTTTGACCAAGAAAAAGGAAAAATTTGCGAATCCTTGTTTGACTTGGTAGAACTGTATGATGGCGATTAAAATGCAACTGCTAATGCCGACAAGTTGGTAAAGTGTATTTTGACTTTACTTGCCAGATACGGGGTACTCATCGAAAATGTCATGGCGTTCTGCTCAGATAATTGCAACGTTATGAAAGGTTGCAAAAATTCCGTCTCTACCGAACTACGCCAGATTAATCCAGAAATTCTTATTAACTACTGTAACTGCCATATCGAACACAAGAGTGCTGAGTATGTAATGAAAAATTTACCATGTAATGATTTTGCTGGTATGCTTCACAACTAAATGGGTGGGAGTTCTAAAAGAATAAGCATGTGGACTGCGTGTCAAGAAAAGCTTGGTTCGAAACCATTAGTAATATTAAAGCCAATATTTACGCGCGGGTTATCATATTACGAGGCCATTCGCAGAATTTTGCGCAGAAACACCGCATTCAAAGTATTCTTTGAACATGAAACATCTATTAATCCGACTGATGATAAGGCACAACTCATATTTGAATACTTAAATGATCCAGTAATGACAAGTTATTTAATGTTTTTGGAGGCAGTTTTGGATCGATTAGCTAAAATAAATGAAACATTACAATCTTTAGGACCACTCGTACCACAAGATCTAGACCGCATGAGAGAATTATACTCTGACTTTCTTAAAATGTACATAGTCGAAGAATATATCTTTGATACTACACTTGAAAACGTCGATCCAACAAACACAAAGTATTACAAAAATTTAGATGATATGTTTCTCGGTGCAGTAACTTCAAAATTTTTAAGCACTTGTGATATTGATGAGGATACTACAGTTGAATTGAAAAAAACTTGTCAGGAATTTCTCGTAGAAGTTTGTGTTCAACTGAAGAATCATTCAACTTGCATGATGAAACTTCCTTACAATCTCGATGTTTTCATCTAAAAAACGCTTTAAGCAAATCGTTTCACGAGACTTATCAAGATCTCGATACGACAATATTAACTTTTTCATTTATGGATAATGAAACAGAAAGCGTGAAGCATAAAATAAATGACAAATGGAAAAGTTTGTTGAATTATAACTTTTGCCTTGACGATACATATTTTCTGTATACTGATAAATTATGGGTCATGGTTAAGGGTATAAAAAAAGACAATCAACTGATTTTCGAAAACGTAGTGACGTTCCCTCTAAAAGTTCTATGCATTCCAAACTCCAATGCATCCACCGAAAGAGTGTGGAGTCCATATACAATGGAAAAAACTCCATATCGAAACAGGTTGCGTTTTATAAGTATGCGAAGTATCTTTTTGACCGCGCCATTGATGAAAGATGTAGGAGAAGCACTTCACTTTAAACTTTCAGAGGAAATGATCGAAGATCTAAAGAAATTAAAAAAAGGTACAGAAAATGTTGAAGACAGTGTATGCTTGGACGATTCCGTCAGTGACGTTACAGCTGTCTCCATGGATACAAATGCACACGTTAATGAATACGTGCAGTATGGTGAAGTAGGTATTAGTTCTCAATTGCTAAACCGATGTTGTGCCGAAAAGAAGCTGTTTTCTCTGAAGTACAAGCATATTTAAAATGAATCAGACATGGACACGAGTAGGAACGACGAAAGCTGCAGTCCACCAAAACAGAGAAAAATCATGAAAGTCATTAAGAGTTTCTTTTCCAGACATGTAAACTCAAAGATTAGTTTGATACTAGCTATTAATGGTATACAACTGTACAATGACTGTGCTTTAGAAGTACATGGTAAATGCAATATTAAAATGACGCCTACTAACGGGTGTACTGATATGTCAAGTTTCGTAGAAAATACTACAGACAAGTTATGTCAGCTTAACCCAGTGAAAGAATCAGACGTGCATCTTACAGCCTACCGTCAACATGATATCGCTCTAGATCCAAGTCATTACAAAGACGTAGTCCAAATTCAAGTTACAATTGCAAAATACAAGGGTTTGGCTGAGCATCCTATACGGGATCAGAGAAAAATGAACAGCTGAGGTGAAGATATCATAGAATTGTCTGTAAATCATAGCACTCTTTTGTTTTCAACCGAATACAATACTTTATTCGGTGAAGCATGGATTGACGGGGATGCGATTGATGCTTATGCAGAAATGCGACGAGACGATTGGAAAAAGACCGTGGCTATCCCGAGTCGACATGCCGCAGAAATTTTTCTACATATGAAGAATAAAGCGCAACGGCAAGATTGAATGATGTTTTATGTAAAGGACGAAATACCTAAAATCATCTTGGCTTCTTTCGGCGCCAGTATTCATATGTGATTAGGTGTAATTGATACAACCTACAAAGTCGCTTATTTTCTAGAGCCAATAATAATAGAAGCATCGGCGGAAGATGCTAAAAATATAGCTGGGAAATATTTTGAAAGTTTTTTAAAATATTTAGATGAATCCAGGAAAATAAAGAAAACCAGTCTCAATTCCACGGAATGAAAACACATTAATTGTAGTAGAAGGCGAGAATTGCAGGATGATAATTTCAACTGTGGTGTGTTTGTCATAAAATTAATGGATGAAATCGGATGTGGAGTTCCATTTTCTCTGACGTTTCGCCCAGCAGAGCTCAGAACTACAGCAGCCAAACAATTGATAAAAGATTCGATTCAGGACGATTGTTTACGCTGCTTTGGAGAAAAACGTGCTCAGCTTATGAAGTGTAAACTCTGTGAACGGTTTGCTCACTCCAGTTGTTTATCTGATGCACAAAAAAGTGAAATGGAAAGACATGAATTATGTTTTGTATGTTAAGAAAAGTATGTTAAAATCTTAACGTAATCCAGAACTGCTCCACTCTCTTATTAAAATTTCTCAAACGTTTTATCTTCAGAGGGAGTTCACTGATGCTTAAGAATATTTGCACTGCACGTCACTGCACACTAGCTGTGGGCAAAAGAGATGCACGTTGAAGCTGTTACGTTGCACGTAACTGCAAGAGTTTGCGGTCGACTTAAATAAATAAGAGAGAGTTATTGCGATCATTTATGTGTTTATTATTGACGTTATAAGCCATAAATGACAATATCTTGAAAAAACATCACGTTGTTACATGAAAATAATATCTCCCGTTCTATACGCCATGTTTCACCTTAACATTGAAACTGGAGATACAATTATTCATCATCTTGAATAGTTACATTAACATCTTGACTGTACATCTCTTGGTCAGTGAATTCCCTTAAAATCAGGAAACTCAATGTTTGAGAGGGTTTACGCCATTAAAGGCGTATTTGATACATGTCACCCACGTTTATATTTGGTACATTGTGTCTGTAAGTTTTACTTATATTTAATTCATAGCCTTTGTTTTGTAAGGTATGTAAAAAATAAAAAAATCTTAAATTTGCATAGCATTTTAAGTATCTTTTTAACGAGTTGATGACATAATATTGTCTAAAAATTAGTCTTTATTCGAACACGAAGCTACATGGGTGCCTTGAGTTTCGTATTAAGTAAGCCATACGAAGTAATTCGTGCATGAAACACATGGGAACAAATTGATTCAAAATTGATATTTTGAAAACCCTTGAGTTAGCATGACATATTATGTTAAACTGCTCTCGTGTTAATGTTGAAATATATTGATCTCTTGTAAGTTCTTTTAACGAAGCCTCGCACCATTCTATGTATGAATTTTATCTGCACTTTAATCTAAAAAATTGCGTGTAGAAAAATCGATTGTTAATATTGTATCTAAAAATAATTAGATTGTAGCAATATTTTCATGAATTATAATAAAGAAATAGTTTTAAATCGGGGTATTAATTAGTCATGGGAAAGATTAGTACTCACTTAAATTAATTTTATAATATATAGACATACATTTCCCAAATACGCTTGTATGTATTCGTAGTAAAATAAGTATAAACATGTTGTGCGTGCTTTATTAAAAAGTTTTTTGACTAGTGAATGAGGGTGAATTCGAAAATTTAACTACTTAATTGTCTTATTTAATGTTTCGGGTTACCGTTTGCTAATCGTATTCACGAACCTCACTACTTGCTCTGTAATTTTGTTTAATGTTATTCAAAAAGCTGATGTATCACGCAAAACAAGCAAGGTAGCGAAAAACTTATGTTTGATCGTGTAAATTATACTACAAATGACTATGTCAATATTGAAAAATACTGGTTTTGTAACAGTTTACACTGTCAAAAATAAAAAGAGTAAAGGGGAATTTTTCATGTTATATTTTTTAGGCAAACAATATTCATGCACAGACTGTTTGTAAGACTAAATTGGCGTCAGTTTAACACAAACGCCCATGTTAACCTTCGTAATAAACGTATTCTCCTGATACATTTATACAAGATTTTCTCTATGCTAATAGAATGAGATGCTTATATACACATATGCGTCTATAACGTACAGAGAACGGCGTAAGACTAGTTTTTAATGATCGTATGTAGCCAGTGGTAATACAGTAACTTAAGTAACCCCGGGGAACCTATTTCCTTGGTAAAATTTTATCGCATTTAATGTCTCAACACAAACATGTATGGGCGTAATGTAATGTATTAATAGTGCTGTATTATTGTCATTTTGTACATATGAATGAAAGGCTTGCGTTTTTTAATTGTGGTCATTAAAAACTGGAAATGTCAATCTAAAACAGCGCACTAGCTTTTATCAGTACAACAGTATGTCAGAACGATTTTGATGCGTTAGATTTATCTCTTAGTCATTCCGTGGAACCAAATGACAGATGAATGGAAAACGCTTTTATGAATAACGTTCTTTGACTGTACAATTAATAATAGGCTTCGTATCATGCCACTCTAACTACATGTTTGAGGCTTACCATAGGCATTAAAAAGGTAAGCAGGGAAGATAGTCAATCAAGTAATTAAAATGTAACGTAAAGGAGCGACTCTTCCTGAAAAATAAAACAATCTCTAGTAATTCAGGGAGGCTCATGCATGACTCGGTGGTGACATAGTGTACAATAAAAAGTTCAAAAACATAAGCTATATAAGTTGTATGTGCACAAATGTAATGAAAATTGAACAAAATTTATGATTTCAAAGAAACTTTTCCCACATGTTGACACGTTCCTACTTTGAAAACATTTTATTATTGAAACTAAAAATTACGTGCATCGGTTTTTTTTAATCATACTACATGTATTACTATTAAAATATGGTAAGTTCAAGCTGGTAAATGTGTACCTACTGTAGGGATGGGCGATACTCAAAAAAAGTATCGATACTTCAAGAATCGGAAAATCAATACCTTGTAAAGTATTAGTATCAAAGTATCGATTCTTTTTGAAAAGTATCGAACGGTATCGAACTATCGGCAAAAAATAAGGGGACATAAAAATTTTTTTAAAAAATTAATTGGGATGTAATTTACTTATATTTTGCTTTTCAAAATAATTTTCGATTTTCTAGTGGAACAGCATGTAAAACTACAAGTATGTTTACCTGATTAGCACTGAGTTTGTTTTGGTCATCACTTTCATCAGTCTTGAATTGGTCCACCATTGAAAATAATCGTTCGGATGGAACAGAAGTAGCTAAAGCCATTAAATATCTTGAGGCTTACCCTTTTCAAGAGAAAAACATTTCTTCCCTGGATTTCCAGAACTCAAATGGATTGTCTTTCTTTTCTATCAAATGTATATATGACTTACGATTTTTACTCGATACTTTTTAAAAAAAGTATGGAGTATCATAGTATCGCCATTTTAAAGTATCGCCAGAACTGTCATTACTTTAAAAAAAGTATCGGTAGGGTACCGAAGTATCGAGTAGTATCGCCCATCCCTAGTACCTAGTATAAACTCAAATCTTGTGTGCGTTTTTAAAGTATGTTGTTATTTAACATTATATATTTCACTAACATTGGTTTATAACTATGTTATCCAAACTAATTTTTAGTGAAATACAAATCGGCATATCGTTCCGTAACATTGGTTATATTGTTGTAAAGCGTTAGTAGCTACGAGAGACATACTTAGCAAATCAAACAAATATTCTAAAAAAATGTCTTTCATACGATTCCAGCTTTTGACATATTAAAAGTATTACAACAACCATAAAAATTGTTACTATACGGTAAAGAACGTGTTACACTCGTTTGACTAACTCAGTCTATGGATTTTCTACCTTAAACAAAATTTTGATGTAGAGTAACTAAATGTTGCGAGTAATGACATGTTAAAATTTAATCGTAAAAGGGGCCATAGAAATCCAAAGTAGGGGCAGCTAGCTTATTTAATTACTGACAATCAATTTTATAAATAGAAAAAATGAGTGTCTTCCGAACAAAATTAATTGTAAATTGTTTACTACTTTATTGCATATATACGTTCTTGCTGCACCTATATTGGTTTTTATACACTTAATAAGTATGCTGTAGAAAATTATTTTTGTACGTATGTACTTTTGAGAAGAACTCATTTTGAATGTTACATATCTGCCACGTGAAATCCATTTTAAGCAATTTCAATCTTTGAAAGTCCATAATTAGTTCGAACACTTAGTGTACATAAAAGATCCATCGTTTCTTTTTAGTACATAGTAGTTTTATATAAATTAAAATTGTCCATACCACGACGATAACAATTTTATTCTTGTTAGAATGTTCACACCTGCTAAATAATCTTGTAAGTTCGAAGTTACCATACATCGCAAAAGACATATTGTAATTTCGTATTTGTATTAATATCGTCGAAGTACATCTATTCAATTGCCAAAACATATATGTAAATATAATTTCACTTTTGAGAAAATTGAAAAAAAAAAAAAATTTATTATTTTTTTTGTAATAAAAAAAGTACGTTTAAAATTTTTGCATTTATTTTTATAGAATATGAAAACATATTATAATGAGTCTATCTTGTTTATCACTTGCTAACTAGCAATAGTTACGTCTTTTCACTTATAAAATAACAAAAACGATATACTTCCGCCAACATCACTGCAATAAACTGTGAAGCTAAGAGTTGCGCACAATATCTGTTGATATAAAAATTATCTTTGTGTTGCTTATTCAAAATATAGTATATTACGAGGAAATAAGCGATTGAGAATACAAAATTCCCCTTCAAACAGCTGGTTAATACTTTGTTTCTTATTCGACACAAGTATGGGTGAAAAGTATTAAAAGTAATTTTATGTTTTTAGGTAATCAAGAATGGCTGATAAACAGGGAAACCAGGTATGTACAAATAATGTATATGTGTATGTCTTTCTTTGAATCGCTGATAGGTTATTTCTTGTAGTTCATGTGAGTCGTGTATGTATCACGGTGCACTTGTTGGCACTTTATTTTCGACTCTCGAATTTTGAAATTTATTAATGAGACAGGTTATATTATTCAACCAAACTCCCAAATAGAGATCAACTTTAGGATTTGATCCGAATCTGATCCAAGCTACTTGTGTAAGATTCAATCCAGATCAGTATTCCTGATTCGTCTCTGATCTCAAATGTGCGCAGTTTCTGATCTGTTTCGGATCCACGTTCAGTTATTCGGATGCTAAACGGATCCAGATCTGATCTAGTTTCTGACAATAGATGGACCGGAAGTAGCAGATTTTTGCAACCATTTTTTGACAATACGTAACTTTGTCATGTTAATATTTAAGCCCCGAGCAGTGATATAATTTTTCCCGATTTAATGTCAAAAAAGCTCAAATAGATAAAACCGATTTTGTTATAATTGCCGATTAGAAGCCAAAAATTATTGGAAAAACAACAAAAAGTACGGAATAGCGCTGACGGTGGTTCTTCCGTGAAATGATTGTGGACGGGATCAAATGAAACTTTGAGGAATTGTTTACTAACTTTCCATATACTCTATCTCAAAATTTTATAGAAGGTTCCAGAATATAAATGCAAGAAAATGATGAATAAAAAATGAACTTTCAACTTGTTCTCTTATGGTAATTGAGAATTTCTCAACCGGAAGTTGTAGTCTAATTATTTATGTACGGAACAAAAAAAAAAAAATAAACTAACACATGAAACTGAACAGAGTGACATCTTGAAATGTGTATATACACGAAGTTAATCAAAAGATATTCTTAAAAACGTAGACATACATTGTTGTTGCCTATGTTAAAAGCATAGGCGAGCATCGACTGCCGAATTCGGAAGTTAAACGCAATTTTACACAATCATTCCTAGAAACTTTTATACTTAATATTATGATCTAAAATTTAATATGAGACTCAAATTTCTTAGATGAAGAATATTCACTAATAATTGTTAGAATGCAAGCAGTTTTCATAAAAATCCATATGATAGTAGCACCTATGACACGGGAGCCACGAAAGAACTATATGGTAGTACTGTCGGTACCTCACTGGTCAAGTGTATAACCTTACTCAAAACTGAATGACAAGTTATAATAAAACTGGCACTATTTTAATAATTATAGATGGAAAATTATGAAAAAATTCATAACTAATGCATATTACATGTGATTACTAGAAGTCTATGCCAAAAGTAAATAAATAGTTTCGTTTCCCGACTAATAAATTCAAACATACCAAAAACAATTGCAATTGGGAACAGTATGTGGCGAAGTTTGAAGCACTTAAAATTTATGTACATACATAGTATTATTTATGCATACATCGACAATACTAGAATAATGATTCTAGTCTTAGTACTATAAAAAAAATAGTTTGAGAAACAATTTAATGAAGAAGCGCCGTGCTGTTATACGTATTTTAGCTCATTTTTATCACTTTTCTTTTCTCATGAGTACCTAATTAATTTTGTAAAGGGCTTAAACAAATCTGTGAACAGTAACGTTACTTTCCTCTTATTTTTTCTCGAATCCGAGCGGCATTTTTAGTTTAAATTGTTAAAATATGGAATTTCCCATAAGCACCTGTGTTTAACCTACAAAAATAAATCTATCCATAACTTTTTGGTCAGACACCCTAACTACTCAAAACTTTAACAGAGTTATTTTTAAATCAAAATTTATTAGCTAGTACAGTTTTATCAATATCTGGGCAATGTTTAAGGTACTGATAGTACTACATTAAAAGTAACAAAAAAATGGGACTGTCGATCATCATTAATCATAACTTTTAGCATATAAAAATAAAATCCACCGAAATTGACATTATTTTTGACGTTTAATTACAAAAGTGCAAATTGTCGCAGAAATATGGTTCAGGGGTTCATCGTTGCTCTTGCTGGTTCCTAGCTATCTTAATAATGTAATGCAAAAACGTATGAAATCGTTAGAAAAAATCGCGAAAATGTGAAAAAAGGTGTTTTGCGATAACGGCGTTGAAAGTATTGAAAATGTTATCGAGTAATCATTAAATTATTACTTGCTTTTGAATAGTTGCTGTGCTACCATGTTACCGTTTATATGTTCGTGATTTGCTGAAGCACCTCAAAAATTCGTTTCAAAATCGACCTTTGTTGTTGGTTTTGCTTGCCGAAAAGCACAACTGTGGGGAAAGTACAGAAGAGCGATGAAAGTCTACTTGGGGGAGTTCCATCCCTCGCTATAGTACGTGCTGTAGATATACTGTGCATACGACTATTGGACGTGTCGTCTGTCCTTCTCATGCTTACGTGAAAACATAACCTTTAGTAGTTTTTAGTTAGCTTTTTAATTTATTCCAATCTCATAGGGACCCTTATAGCATTTTAAAATTTTTTTTGAATAATGGATGTTCTTTTATCTCTAAAAAAAGTTGGGTTGCAATTTAATTGTTAATGAGCTAGATTCTCATAAGATCGCATGTTAAAATACGTCACAGTAAGATATTAATTTTTCGGCTTCAAGGAACCCTCATGCCTCCAAATTTTAACAGTGTTCTTTTCAAAGTTAAGTTTACACGTAAATAAATTTTCCTCTCGTTTTCATTGTTATTTCTGTTACCGATAGATTTCTCTTAAGCTGTCAGTGGCTAAAGTGGTAGAGCGTTTGCCTTCCGTCCGGAGGGCTCAGGCTTGAGACCCTGCTCCATACAATTTTTCGGGAGTAGCTCTGTGGATTTTTCTACATGTCCTTATCACTGTGACATGCATCTTTTTTATGATTAATCTTGTACAATGAAAATGGGTGGTTCTTACATTTCCTTAGAAAATACTCTGATAATGCGTACCGTGTTGTACTCTGATAATGCGTACCGTGTCGTAGAGCACTAAGAACATAACGGTGCCTCGAATTAATGATTCTCGAGTATACAGATGTAAAAACTCCAAAAAAAAGTATAGATTTGATATGGCAAGCCGGACTCACAGAAATAAAAGACCCAAGGCCAATAAATACCAACAATACAAGAGTAAGTCTATCTGACGGTCGGGCTTTTTGCGCTGAGAAGCTTGATTTTCAAACGCAATGTTAAGTTGCTGTAGCAAATAAAACACGCATACTGCCATAGTAAAGTTATTGAGTAGCTCTTTAAAAGCAAGAAATAATTTGAAAAGTTTCTTTTGTCCATTTCCATGCCATTCTCGCAAAACACCTATTTTCTCATTTTCGCGATTTTTGCAATAATTTTAATGTTTATACCCAATTTGTTTATCATAGATAAAGACCAATAATACGGACAATAAAACTCCCAAATCATACTCCGGCAATGATGGGAATCCCTTTCATCGGATGTAGAAAAATGGCCATTGTCACAGTTTTATGAGCCAATTGGGTCTTTCCATCGAAAAATTCCATTTGGTCCATCAAGTATATTATCTAAAAATATTAGATACGTGTTTTTTATTTTTTCATACGAACAAAAACTGACGGAGATAGAGCGAGTAAAAATTCCGGTGAGGGGGTACAATCACGTCACCAAGGTTATAAATTCCTACCTTTACGACGTCACGCGAAACTTTATTACGCTTGTATCTTTGTCAATTCTTGTTTGTGTGCAAAAAGTAAAAATAAATGTCGAATATTTTTTTATATTCTACCTAGTAAAAAAAAAAAAAATTAAACAATTTGTTGTTGGGAAACACCCAATTTTTAGTAACAAATTCTCATTTTTTCGTCTTCCTCAGCGAAATTCCATATTAATTTTGATTTTTCCAAAAATTATTTCCTTTGAATCACATAAATTGTAAGACACTGATTTTTCAGACCTATTTGAAGTTTTGTTACATAGATTCAGTAAACATTTCCATTTCAAAACAATCTTTTTTTGTTTCATCTATTTTTCTCACAATTATCCTGGAAAAAGTGTGCCGGATATTTTTTTTTTTTTCAACGCCTTATCTGCTAGATCGCATATACCTACGACAAGGTAATAATGTTTTTTACGAATTAATGTATCTTCATTTTTATTCTGATGCAATAATATGTATTCAAACCTAATAAACAAATTGTATTAGAAAGTCACCTGCTTTTAATTGTAATAATAATTGCTGTGGATGAAATATGCAATTTTTTCATGGAAAACGGGTTTGCGACAAATATTGAAGTATGTTATTGAATTTTTATGTTCATAGGAGCAGAATAGTCTGATTAGTGAAGGAGATAACAACAAGGAGAAGATTATGGTGATGGAAAGGCAAATACATGAATACAAGTAATTGACTCAAAAATACCAAGAAGAAAAGGACAAAAGTGTACGTAAAGTGTAGAAGGAAGAAAAGAAAAAAAACGAATAGGTCAGCGACGAGAGAAAGAAAAGGAAAGAAAAGCATTAAAAGATTGGAAAAACGAAAAGGCCCGACGAGCTTGGCAGGGACATGAGTAAGGTAACGAAAAAATAATCAAAAATTAATCATTGTTATTCGAAAAACTTGAGGAAACTATTAAAATATTAATTTTTTTATGTTCATGTTTGAATGATTGTATGTAAAAAACGCAATTAATTAAAAAAAACTGTAAGTGCGTTCATTTCATCTGTTTATAGTAAAAATGCTAGCAACGACAGCAACAAAAATAACAACGATAACAAAAACAACAACGATAACAAAGACAACGATAAAAAATATAATAGAAAGCGAGGTGGACGATTTTTTCGACGCCGACAGTTGCAAGGATTCAAACGCAGCTGCTCCCAAATGGCCGCAGCTACTGACATGACTTTTGGCGAGCTGGTTCGTCGCCAAGGGTTGTACCTGAGTAATATGTACGCCGTTGCACAAGTGCAACAAATGCAAGGCAAGTATTGAAATATTTATTTTTGAATTTTTATTGATATAATTTGTCTTGATACAAATTTCACTAATGTAGAATGCTGCAAAATCACCCTTATTGTAGTCTTTTACACATTTGAAATACAGTAAAAATAATAAACTGAAGTATAGCGAACTTGACTAAAAATCTACTTTTTTACAGAAGTTCTTTAGACGGAGGGTAATGGAGACAAAATAAAGAAGTATGATGATTATCAAAGTAAAAATAGTCCCCCGAAAAATTTAACAATAGTGGAAACAAGTACGGGAAACATAATAATAAATAAAATGATGATATGATGTATAAGATCGTTCGCTTGTATCTGGATAGAAGTGAAAGTAGAAGTGCAATTGGAGTAAAATAAAATAAGATCATTCAAGAAAAATGTAATTTGTTATAATTTCTCCTTAGTGCACGCCAAAAAATTTTGGCTAACACAACTAACTTACCATAGAGTATGTATACTTGTACTGGAAAAAAGCTCCTGTAGTGCTCCAATGTGCTCAGATAAATGAAAGAAGACAGATATTTATATCGGTCTTACAGTCAAACTAATAAACAAACATTAATATTATTTTTAATTTGACGTATGTGTGTGTGTAATTTTAAAA
>JAPYYV010010098.1:0-11524 GCA_030522625.1 Copidosoma aretas
TAGCAGAATACCGACACTGCTGTATGTATACACCTATATATACACACAAGTCAAACTCTCATACTTGACTAGAGCAGTAGACAAGGGAGCTACCTTAAGAATCCTAAACTGATATATTCTAACCTCAAAATTATTGAGAAAACTCAAAAAACTGTTAAATTTGGTCAAAAAATCATGAAAAAAACTTAGTATTAGCAAAAAATTTTGTCTACTCGACATTATTTACTATTATTACGAAGTATTTAACATAGTGATGTGTAACATAATCTCAAAGTTAGAAATTTTTGGTTTTTAATGTCAGAAACTTGTATCTCTCGAACAAAAAATGGTAGGTAAAAAATTATTGTTAGACCTTAAAGCTCTGAAGATGTAGAATATAGGAAAACTATTAAGAACCCTAAACTGGTATGTTCTAACCTCAAAATTATTAAGAAAACTCAACAAACTGATAAATTTGGTCAGAAAACCATGAAAAAAAACTCGGTTATAGCGAAAATTTTGTCCATTAGACATGATTTACTATCATTACGAAGTATTTAACATAGTGCCGTGTAACATAACCTCAAAGTTAGAAATTTTTGGTTTTTAATGTCAGAATTTTAAGCAATAAAACTAAGATTAGGATTTCAAAGTCTAAGATACCTACTATTTTCTCTATATTTTAAACCTTGTAAGCTTCAAAATCCAACAAGAATTTTTCATTTACCGCTTTTCCTTTGTACGATATTAAGTTTCTGGCGCTTATAACCGGAATAATCTGACCTTAACGTTATGTTACATGTAATTATGTTGAATACTTTGTATTAATAGTAAATTGTGTTTGATACACAAAATTTATTGCGATCACTAATTCATTTTTATGATTTTTAAACTAAATTATTTTAAGGTGAGAATTCTGACGTTAAAAAACGGAAATTACTAAATTTGAGTTTCTGTGAGACGTCACTATGTTCAATACTTCGTAACAACAGTAAATCATGTCAGATGGACAAAACTTTTTTCTATAACCGAGTTTTTTTCATGATTTTGTGACCAAATTTATCAGTTTCTTGAGTTTTCTCAATAACTGTAAAGTTAAAATATATTAGTTTAGGGTTCTTCATAGTTTTTCTATATTCTTTAACATCAGAGCTTTAAGGTCCAATAAGAATTTTATAGCTACCTTTTTTGGTTCGTGAGATATTAGGTTTTTGAGATTAAAAACAAGAAAAATTTCTAACTTTGAGGTTATGTTACATATCACTATGTTAAATACTTTGTAATAATAGTAAATCTTGTCTCATGGACAAAATTTTTTGCTACAACCGAGTTTTTTTCATGATTTTTTGACCAAATTCATCAGTTTTTTGAGTTTTCTCAATAATTTTGGGGTTAGAATATATCAGTTTGGGGTTCTTAATAGTTTCCCTATATTCTACAGCATCTGAGCTTCAAGGTCCAACAATAATTTTTTAGCTACCATTTTTCGTTCGTGAGATATAGGTTTATGACATTAAAAACCAAAAATTTATAACTTTGAGGTTATGTTACACATTACTATGGTAAATACTTCGTAATTATAGTAAATAATGTCAAACGGACAAATTTTTTTGCTATAACTAAGTTTTTTTTCATGATTATTTGACAAAATTTATCAGTTTTTTTAGTTTTCTTCATAATTTTGAGGTTAGAATAGATCAGTTTAGGGTTCTTAATAGTTTTTCCATATTCTACAACATCATAACTTGAAGGTCCAAGAATAATTTCATAGCTACTATCTTTAGTTCGTGAGACATTAGGTTTTTGACATTTAAACCCGAATCCGCCCACTGGGAGGCGTTTATAGTATGAGCGATTTCGAGGAGGATATAGGCATTCCGGTATTAGTCGATTCGTCGGCTGGTCAGTCAGCTGGTTCTTGCGTCAGCCGGTCGGTAAATTGTATGTACGTAAATGCACATACACCGAGACGTAAGTCATTCATTGTATTTGTGCACCACGTGTTTGTGTATAAATATATGTATTTATTAGTGTTAAGTGAAAGTGTGCTTTAAAATTGGATATTTTCATGTTTTTACTACATTTTTCTCATGTTTTTTTATTTTACAGGTTTCAACTCGAGTTATTAATAACAAAAAAAGGTTGGCGATTAGGTACTTTCCAAACACACGTTTTGCTGAGCTGTATGACATGGACAGAAATGCGTAAGTAAATTTTCAATTAGTTTGTAACAATGTTTATTTTTATTTAGTTTTTATATTGTTTTTTGTATTAATTTTATTAAATCGAGCTCATATGGTACATACAGGAGGTGATTGCTTTCTATGAAGTTGGTATAACCAAAAAATGGAAATGAATGAAATTCAGGGTCAGTATTGGGAGTGGCAACAAAATACAATGTTTTATTTGGAGTGATAGACTAGTTTTAAAGTAGAAAGATAATATTATTAATTGTAAGGTAAAAACGAATTTTAACTATTGACAAATGCGCTTTTAATATATTATTATCAGTCTCATAGTCTAATTCTTTTGCTTTAATTTACAGATCGTACACATTAAACGTGGCTATACCAAATGAGCTGAATCTTCATACTCTAGCCAAAAGTTATTCCATTTGAATTGATATTATTCAGGGTCACAGTAACATCGAATTCCTGGGTATGCATGATACGGAAAGACGAGAAGAGGCACATTCCATTCAGGATGTGAATTTTGAAACCATTGCGGACGGAAGCACTGTCTCCCTCATTCGTGAATATACCATATACTAGTCACACTGATGATTGTAAAATTTCAAAATATTTTCCTCGTACTTTTAAATATGTGTTTGTACGAATTTTTGCTATCAAAACTTTTTTGAAATTTTATTTACATTTATAATTGATGTACTTAATAATGTTAACAGGCATTATAAGCTTCATTCACACTGCATCATAAGCTGTCCCAAGTCACTTCGGTAACTCAAGGTATGGTTCAGGAGCCATAACTGACTGGACGCATAAATTAACGGTCAACATAACGAAATATTCAATAGTTAAGGTGGCTCATCATCTCTTGTTGTATAGCACATATTTTGAATATTTTATTATAAATGTTTATTAAAAGTTATGAGAAGTGTGACTTAACCTGACAATGATATAGCTAGTGCTAGATATCATGCGATTTTTTTCATGAAATTTTGTTGTTAAATTTTTCAAATACCGAAGCTTGAAAAGAACATTTAATAAATTACTTTCATCTTTTTCAATTGCCATCAAATTTTTGATTTTTTGATTTTTTCCCAGAAAATTCAGTTGTTTATATGGAAATACAAAAAATAAGTGAACAATTAAATTTTCTGGGAAACCTTCCCGAGTTTTTGCAATCTTTTCCGTGATGACTCCCGATGGATTTATTCAAGGAAGACAATCAGCCAAAGAAATTAAATATCAGATACAAATTGAAAAATATTAAAATTTAGTTAATTTTTTTTTAAGCTTCGGTATAGAAAAAATTCAAAAACAAAATTTTATAAAAAATATTGCATGACATACAGCACTAGCTGTATTATTGTCAGGTTAAATGACACTTCTCATAACTTAAAAAAAAAATATTTATAATTTAATATTTAAAATCTGTGCTACATATGGTTGATGAGCCACCTTAACATTCCCAATGGAAAGCATGTTCGTATTACTTGTATAATCAAAGATTTAGGTAAATTTATATAATTTTATGATGTACAACATTCTTTTTATTAATTAGTAGGGGTAAATGTGGGTGTTACTGCCACTGCTACAATTACTGCTACTTTGCGTGAATAAAGTTGTAGATAATTTTTCATAAATATAAGTGATTGAAAAAAATGTGTATATACAAATTTATCACGAATCAACAAAATGTAAGAATAATTAGACGATGATCGGATTCTGGCCATGCGATTCTTTTTTTTCCGCATAACAGTAACGACGAACATAACTTTTTCCAGTGGTATATTTGAAAGTATAACAACAAATTAACTTTTCCTAATAAAAGGAAAGATGATTTTTATTATTTTAATCATTATAATTATTCTACAGTTTTAATTCTATTTTTAATTCGAGTGGCAGTATCTCAGGCACTGATTTCAGGTAATGCTGCAATCACTGCCAGCCTTTCCGTAGGTTGAGTCAACCTAACCCTATAACGCGGTCTCGTAGTTGGAACTCATGTTTATACTTTTTGTCAACGATTTCATTTTGTATAAACCAGTACATTAAAACTAATTTAAGAGAGAAACAAGGTTAAACATACAGCACTATTAAAAATGGAAACAGAAAACGATATCGAAGAACAAATAGAAAGTTGCAGTTATGGTTTGATTTTAACAGTAATTTTTTGTTGTAGAGATATTATGACATGAAAAATATTTTTAAAATACAGATTTTAAAATAAAATTAACGTCTTGATGAACTATGACTCTAAAACTATCTTTATTTCCAATGAGTTACTGCTCTGAATATTAGACCGAGAACATGAGTATTAAATTCCCTTGACTTGAATGCGTGTCATTCAAAAATAAGAAGCGAAATCTCCTAGAATTCTGTGCAATTGTTATAAAAATCAAATATGTAATATTATCACATTATAATATCAAAATATTATGTATTTAATCTTCCGGGTTTCCAAGCTACTTTTGTATTCAAATTAAAATAGATACGTTGAACTTATCATTTAATCTATTATTAAAATGACGCTGCATTTAAATTCAATATCATTTATAGATGTACATACAAGTATATTATAAGATTATATATACCTTCCTAAATAATATAGTTGTATGGTTTTAGAGTTAGTACTAGCTCCCCCCGCTCCCCCCAAAATAAGGTAAAATTCGTTTCTTTTTACCTTGAAATATGACTTCCAATAATTTGAGCTAGCTCCCCCCCGCTCTCCCTAGCGCTCCCGCTCAGCACCCCCCTACTACCCCCAGCTCCCCCTCAGCTCCCGCTCAAACTTGTATTTCCGTTTGTAATAACTTTTGAAAACACTATTACTTTCTTATAAGTATACAACTACCTATATGATAAACAAACTTTTATGAAAATTTATTATTTAGCAATAAATAATAATAAATAGAATAACGATATTCATAATCATACACCAAAAATTTATGATTATAAGTATTGAAGCCGTGGAAAGAATCCTATATATTGAAACGAAAAGTATTATTTGGATCTTAGGGGGATAGATT
Organism: Copidosoma aretas; assembly: GCA_030522625.1. Lineage (NCBI taxonomy): Eukaryota > Metazoa > Arthropoda > Insecta > Hymenoptera > Encyrtidae > Copidosoma > Copidosoma aretas. Next base: position 5,192 of record JAPYYV010010098.1, read on the forward strand.
TTATATGTATCATTATAGATCTTAAGGAAATTCTGGCATTAGCGATGAGACAAGCTTTTCTGCTGACGCATTCAAATACCTGCACGCAAAATACTTTTCTTGCCAGTTTCAAAGCTTCTCTTGGCATTCTTTATGCTAAGACTAACCTTGCGCTATGGTGCTAAATAAGATAATTTTTTACAAGAATATATCCATCATTGCAAAAAAAATGTCTTGGGGAAAATAAAAAACAGGAAAGACACAGAAGAAGACAGAATTGTAGAAAACTGTTTCAATAGTCTACAAATAATTTAAACGATTGATTTTAAAAACATACTTCATAGCTTATAGACTAACACACATATTATCGAAGCGTAGGCAATAGCATGAATCTATAAAATTCACAAGGCCGGGAAGAAGTAGAAGTACTTTAAAATTACAGAGGAGTGGCTTTTCAAATCTAACATACAATATTTAAGAAATTTTAATCGCCGATAATGTAGAAAAAAAAGGTAGAGAAGTAAAAAGTAATGAAAGAGAGTAAGGCTTCTATCAGAACGAAAGGAAGAACAAGATACCATATTTTTGTACTAAATAATTTAATTGAAAGAAAACCAGAGGAAGTCGTCGATAAATTATATGCTGTGTTTGTAGACTTTAAAACAGAAATTGATAACATTAATGGAGAAATATTCCGGGTAAAAAAAAATTTAAAAGAAAAAAGTATGAAAATAAAAAAATGTGCAAAAAAATCAAAAAAAAAAAAAAAAAAAAAAAAAAACAGTTAATCACGGCCAGAGGCTAACAAATTTATTCAAAACTATAAAAGAGAAAAGGCAAGGGTGTCCATGAAGCCTGATACTTTTAAGTTTATTTATCTAAAAAATAGGCGATAAGTGCATTTAAAATAAATTAGGAGATGTAACAGTAGGCAAACTTAGAATTGACTGTCTCAAATCATCTAATGACGTTGTTTAAGGCAACTAGCATATTAAAGACAGAAAACATGCAAAAAGACTTAGTTAAATAAAGTACAAGAAATATACTGGAAATAAACAAATAAAAAAGGAAAACGTTGATTTTTGGAAATAAATAAACGATAAAAACAGATCTGTTTGAATTCAAAGTGGATGCATTGCAAGTTAAGAACTATGACATGGACCAAGAAGTGTGATTCTCAACAAAAAATTTTCCCGCCATGGAAAAAAACGACAGATTAGGAGCAACGGACAGTTATAGCAGTTTTAGGCTTAAACAAAAGAGATAAAGTAGAGAGTTTAAATCAAAGATTATTTTTCATGTAATAAATGATGTAATTATATTGCATATGCGTAGCGGAGACTCGTGTATGAAAGGGGGGACTCCCCGTTCCTCGCCCCTCTGAGCGAAACTCCCAAAGCTCCTTAAACCGTCTGATCTTTTAAAACCCTTACAACATTTTTTACAAATTTGTTTTTCATTTCCTTTTTTAATTAATATATGTCTATTTAAATGTGTCGATCTTTTAAAACTTTTTTTATATTTAACATATTTTAATAATTTTTCCTTACTATGTTCTTTAAAAAATGATATTTGTCTCAAGTTTAATGTTATACTGTTTATATCTTTAATACATTATTTTATAAATTAAAATTACATTAAATATGAGTATTAAAAAAAATTAAAATGAATACCTGTAAAAAAATAATAAATTACTCTAATGTAACAAATTTGAAGTCTGCAATAAATTTTTTAATTTTATTTACAAATTTTACAATACATTGAGTAGGAAAATTTTGTTCATAATAACCAAACATTTCAATTTACGCAGTAAAAATATTCTAAACAGTAGGGAGTCTCTTCAGCTGGAAAAAAATCACAAAATTACTAGAAATAATAAAACCTTTTTAAATAGAATGTTGGTGATTGTATAAAATGTGTAAATAGTGCTCAAAAAATGTAAAGAGCATAAATGCATTCAATCGACGGAATTATTGTACTCATATAAGTACATCGATAATCTTATATTAATGTAATATAGGTGTAATAAAATTCATTTAAAAGTCCGATTATTTTTAGTATGTTCGTCATAGCTTTTATAGTTGTTCTATAAGTATTTAAAGTAATGGTAATATTAAAAAAGAGCCGGTGAGTTAACCCAAAAAAAGGTATCATATTCGTTCTATATAAATGAACTCTGTAATATGTGCTAAGTTGAGGTTGATAATTAGTTATCTAAAATCACAATCCATCACGTCTGTGTATCTATCCAAAGTCCTTGCCCAAGCAATCGTTTTTTATAATGTTCTAATATTTTTAAAACTAAAAGTTTTTTCAAAAGATATATTTTGAAACAGCATAAAAAATGTTTTTCTGTTTTATCGTAAATTTTGACTTTGCTATTAGTTTCTTCGATATCAACTATTCAGTCAGACTTTTTATACATCTTAGCTTTTAGAAATTTAATTAAAGTATAACATTTTAGTCCAATTTGAATAAGTTATTGAAATACCCACCTTAAAGTATAGAACGTCATTCTGTATGCAATTTCTCATGTAAAACCTTATGGCATTACGTATGTTATTACATATGGCAGTACATATTGGGTTTAAGATTGGTAGTGCCTTATGTAATTCCATGGGAAAAAACATAGAATTACAAGTTTATATTAAAAACAATTTTTGTCACTTCTGGTTACGGATTGGTCGATAATCAGTTTGTTTCAAAATTATCTGGATTCTCTAAGATAGTCGTCTTTACTCATAGAATAACAATCCTGCATTGGACAGAGTGTAATATAAGGGGCGTATGCACCAAAACCAATACTTATAAGAAAAAGTGTTTGTTTAAATTGTACAATAAAAAGATATTAATCATAACCGAAGGTTGTAAAATGAGCTGCAAAAATAATTCCTCAAAAAGAAACATGATATATAAATTCTTAATTCATAACATGTGTTTGATTTCAGCACAGCAAAAACGATACTATGATTTAACAGTAAATAATGGTATTTACTTTCAGTAGAAAGAGCAAAAAACGGTTTCTGATGAAATTTATTCATAATATTTATATTGAGATTTATGATAATAATTAAAAAGACTTCGTTTTTTAACAAATACAAATCATGCTATTTACATTTTTTGAATAATGCTTAAATTTTTTAAAATAATTTGTCTTCTTCATAATAATGCATTAAAAATTATTAAAATTGTCAAATGTTTAATGAATTACAGTTAATATCTTGAATAGCTTAGTTTATAAATTACGATTACATTAACTCTAAGTATTAAAAGATATAAAAAAAAAATACCTGTATGGCTGTATGAAAATAAAACATTACTATAAAATAACAAATTTCAAGTCTGCGATAAATTTTTCAAATTTTATTTACAAAATTTTAACAATATATCGAGTAGAAAAATTTTTTTCATAATAACAAAACACCAGAATTTATGCAGTCAAAATATTCTAAGCAGTAAGGAGTCGATTTGGCTGAAAGAAAATCATAAAATCGCAAGATATTATAAAAGCTTTTCAAATAGAATGGTGCAGATTGTATAAAATGTGTATATAGTGTACAAAAAATGTAATGAGCGTAAATGCATTAAATCGATGGAATTATTATACCAATATAAGTATATAGATAATCTTATATTTGTGCAATATAGATGTTATACAATTTATTTGAAAGTCCGATTATTTATAAGTTTTTTATAGCTTTTATAGTTCTTTTATAAGTACTTAAAATTATTTGTTGTTTTTTTTGAAAGAGCGAATGAGTTAATTAAAAAAAATGGTACTGTATTTGTCTAATATATATGCACTCGGTAATATTGACGCCCCGTACGAAGACTATCACACTAAATTTTGTCTGGTGGAAAAAAGGCACATCATCTTTCGTTAACCGAAAAGAATTCTATCTGGAGACTCCGCGCGAAACCAATCACAGTGTATACAGTAATACGAAGAATATCACGACTAACCGTCATACGAAGAAAAACACACCGCATGCAGTAATACGAAAAGTACCACGACTAACTGAGTATACGAATAAATACACGCAAAAAGACCCTCACAAAGAAAAAGACACCGCATGTTTGTATTCGTACACTCAGTTACATCTGTGATACTTTTCGATTTACTGCATGCGATGTGTTTTTTTTTGTAACACTGCTGTCCTGCGTAATTATTTTTGTAGCCACAGTTAGCCGTGATACTTTTCATATTACTCCACGCGCTGTGTTTTTCTTCGTATGACCGTCTTTATGCGTGATTGTTTTTGCGGTATTGCAGTTAGCCACGATACCTTTCGTATCACTACATGCGCTGTGATTGCCTACGTAAAAAACATGTCCATGTCATAGTTTTCGTATACATCTGAGGTGTATTTGTTTTCGTACGGGGCGTCGATATATGCTGAGTTAGATTGGATTATGTGTTATCTGAAATCACAGTAGATCACGTCTGTGAATGTATCTGAAGCCCAAGCAATAGTTTTGTTCGATGTTTTATTATTTTTTAAATGAATAGTTTTTTTTAAAGAAATATTCTCAGAATACTATTACAGAAAGAAAAAAAATATAAATTTATTAGTAAAAAAAATTAAAATATATAATAAGTATCATTTTTTAAATTGAAGAATAAAGCTATTTTACGCTTTTTTAATAAATAAGAGCAAAATTGCTAATGTTAAAACAAGTTTTATACATTCATATAATAATTATCAATACTATTAATTTTATAAATATAAGAAATTAGGACGATGGCGAGCAGAGCGCACAGGTGGGCGAATATACATAAGGAATAAACATAAAAAAAAATAGGACAGGTTACGTAATGTAATTACACAGGTATCCAAGGAATTAAAAATGATAAAATCTATAAAGCTACAAATTATTGCAAAATGATGAACAGGATTCCACAATAATTAAGCAGAAATTATGGATTATAGATAAATTCATAGAATACTAATTAAACAAAAAAATGAGTAAAGATAGGATTAAAGACTAACGCAAAGTGCATAAATAAAATAATAAGAGACAAAAAAATTAATGAAACATAAGAAAATTAGGAAAAAAGCAGAAAGCTAAATCTAAATTTTTATCAAAGAGCTATTAAAAAATTAAAACAGTAAAAAAAAAGGGATGGTGATAAGGAGAGAGGCATAAAAAAATAATTTTAAAAACTTGTCAAGGGACAATAATGATACATGTTATACGGAAAACGAATGAAGGAGTATTGGAATGGACAGCGATGCCAAGAAAGATTTATCGAGGATGTATCTTATTAGTTCATAGTTTAATTGAAAATAAACTAGGGGAAGGGGGCAATAATGCTGTTTAAATAATAAATAAAGGTTAATCATTGCAAGTTGATAAACCGGATTCCAAAATCGTTGAGCAGAAAATATGGATTACAGGTAAAATTGAATAATATTAAAATAAAGCGATTAAAAATAGAATAAAAACCTAAGGTAAAAAGGATTAATGGAATAATAAGAAATAAAAGCAAATCAAACGTGCATAAGAAAACTAAGCAAAATAGCAGAAAGTAAAATTTAAATGAGCTTTGAAAAGCTATTTAAAAATTAAAACAGAAAAAATAGAGTAATGGTAATAAGGAAATAGGCATAAAACAATACTTTTAAAAATTTGTAAGATGACAACAATGATACATATTATACGGTAAATAAAAAAAAGAAGTATAAAAATTAACAGCACAGTCCAGAAGGATTTTTACAAGAATAAATTCATCATTCAACAAAAAAATTGTCTTGGGAACAATAAAAAACAGAAAAGACACAGAAAAAGACAAAGTTATTGAAATCTGTTTCTAGAATCTGCAAATAATTTGGATGATTGATTTGACAAACATACTTCATAGCCTATAGACTAACACATATACTATTAAAGCGTGGAAAAAAGCAAGAATCTATTAATTTTACAAGGGAGGAAATAAGTAAAAGGACGTTGAAACTGCAGAAAAGTGGCTTTTTAAACGTAGCATACAAGATTCAAGCACGTATAATCGCTGAAATAGTAGAAAAATCGGTAGAGTAGTGAAAAATAATGAAAGAGCGTTAGGCTGCCATCAGAGCAATAGAAAGAACAAGATACCATATTTTTGTACTAAACAATTTAATTAAAAGTTATCCTGAGGAATTCGTCAATGAATTATATGCTGTGTTGGTAGACTTCAAAAAATAATTCGATACCATCAATAGAAAAATATTCTAGGTCAAATTATATATATACTAGTGGGGCTTCGCCCCCCTACGCGCTCCGCGCGCCAACCCCCCCAATTTACACATTGCATAACATTCATACTGATGCTTATTTTTTTTTACTATATTCTTTAATGTAACCTTTACGTCT
>JAPYYV010010099.1:0-15352 GCA_030522625.1 Copidosoma aretas
CTTATCAATCTATTACTTCTTGACCTATTATATATTACACGTCTACAATAAAAAATACATCTAAATGGATTGTCAAGGTCTCGATCTTAATATTGAATAGTAATTATTGTTTAGAACTGGGGAAAGGGAGTGTCTAACCTCAACATTTTTACGATTTAGTGTTATTATTTAGCCATATATTTACTCGAAAAAAAAATCTTTGCTTTTCATTCATTGTGTAACGAGCTTTGGTAACAATTATACCAGGAAAATTTATACAATTGTTTATAATTGTTAACATAACCTCAATATGATTTTTGAACAGATGCTACATAACCTACAGTCTTTTCTCGAACTATTGAGGTAATTTAACCTAAAAAGGCTACCGAAAGTATTATTAATAAATCATTTTATTTACAACGGTGTTTGTTCTCGCTTTCTCCATGTATGAATTTTATAACTTAAAAGTTCTGAAATTTGGGTAAATTTAGGAGTTTTCTTTAGTTGTAACGGATGTATAAGTATTATTGCTTATATTTCTTTATCATTATATCATTATAATAAATTTTCCATTCTCTTATGTTAATGAGTACAAATTTCTAAAATTTTTTATGATAATTACAAAGTAAGTTATTAGACATAAAATACTTTCATTTTATTACTATCATTAAATTATGATTTATGTCTCTACTCATTATGAAAGAACAATATCTACTGGGATGGATATGCATATATATTCCGTCGCCTATGCTCTTTTTTTCAGAAGACGCAAGTGAAGCTTGGCATCGACTGCATCGAATATATATGGTGAGTCATGCTAGGCAAGACAAACCTTTGCATCGAATGACAGATATATTCAATAGAAGCGTTTATTTATTAGATCCAAAAATCTCCCTAATAAATCTAAATGATCAAGTGGGAAAAAAAACAGTTAAAGAGATTTTCGAAGATATGAAAAAGTATATACGCGAATGATTAAAAACATACTAATCACTTAAACATTGGTTTATTTTTCACTTCTTCAAAAATGACTTGAAAAGCACAAAGATTATTTTAATTTATAGGTACGATTAATCACAATCTCTGGACCCATGTTATTAAGCGTCAGCAGCATTATATTACGAACTAATTTTGAAATTAAAATTAGGATCATACACTATTAACAATTTTAATACCGATATTCTGTATAAAGTATGGGAAAAACAGTTATATTGTCAGTTATATAGAATAATATAAAATTTTTTAACATAAATATATATCTACTAACTTCTGCGATAGAGTAATAAGTATGCATATCCATCCCAGTAGATATTGTTCTTTCATAATGAGTAGAGACATAAATCTTTTTAGAAATTCGTACTCATTAACATAAGTGTATGAAAAATTTATTATAATGATACAATGATAAAGAAATATAATCAATAATACTTATACATCCTTTACAACTGAAGAAAACTCCTGAATTTACCCAATTTTCAGAACTTTTAGGTTATAAAATTTCTACACGGAGAGAGCGAGAACAAACACCGTTGTAAATAAAATGATTTATTAACAATACTTTCGGTAGCCTTTTTAGGTTTACATTACCTAAATGGTTCGATAAAAGACTATAGGTTATGAAGCATCTGTTCAAATATCATATTAGTGTTATGTTAACAATTATAAATAATTTTATAAATTTTTCTGGTATAATTGTTACCAAAGCTCGTTACGCAATGAACGAAAAGCTAAGAATCTTTTTTCGAGTAAGTATATAGCTAAATAAGAATACTAAATCGTAAAAATGTTGAGGTTAGATACTCTCTTTCCCTAGTTCTGGACAATAATTATTATTCAACATTAAGATCGAGACCTTGACAATCCATTTAGATGTATTTTTTATTGTAGACGTGTAATATATAATAGGTCAAGAAGTGATAGATTGATAAGAAGGGATATTAGAATGTTTGTAGGTTATGTAGAATTTTGTTTTCAATGTTATGAGGCTATGTTGACATAAGTTTGAATACATTCAACCACTGTTATTGTCACTGGAAGATTGTTATGCAATTAACGTATAGCAAATCAATTTTTTTCGATATAAACCGTATAGTTTAAGAATGAAACTAAACAGTGAGCATTTTGAAGGTTAGAGGCTTTTATTCTATTTCTTGACTATATTTTTCATTTAGTTAACGAATGTTGACTCTAATAATTCAATGAAATATTTAACATATTGTTAAAATGCATTACACGATGTAGTAATAGAAAATTTGGTTATGTAAGGGAATATTTTAAGGTTATGTTGATAATTCTTGTCAAAAAAGACTGTTTTTCTCTTAAATGTACCTAATATATATGTAAACTCAGACAATGACAATATTTATTGTTATATTTTAGGTTTGTATGTAATATTGCATTACCTTATTGCTCGTTTTATGAAAAATTCGAGTTTTTATAAGTTTATCTGGAAAAAAAAATTTTTTAACTCATTTTCTGTATTTTTCCACTATTCTCCATTTAATTATCTACCAATTAAAAAAAAAAATAGAGTTATTACGTTTCTTTCGAAAGTTATTGATTTGGAAACAAAATATGACGAAATCCGGCACTGTGCGGCGTTGGTCGCAGTGCCTTCACTTTATGTTTCTTATTTTATTTTATTTTTCATTAGATATCCGATTTATTAAACTATAATGTAAGTTTTTGAAACCTAGCCACTTAACAAATATTTGATCATTACGTTTTTTCAGAACCTTCTCAACAAGATAGACATCTAAATATTTAAAGTTTAGCATGGAATTATAAAATTTATTTTCGCGAGCCCAACATATATTATCTTCTGGTCTCATCATCTCCTGAATTATAATAAGAAATCTTTAGTAATGCCTCTATTATAGTACATAATTTTCAATGAAAATGTGATGTTTTCTAAGATGATAAGTCATGTTAATTATACTCTATTACACAAAGCTTGGCTTGCTCATCAATCGTAACTATCGTCTCGTTCTGATGAATAATAATGTTTATAGCATTGTCAAGGTTAATCGCTGCAGAAAAATTGTATAATCTTGTGTTGACCAGATCGAACTGTACATAGGCAGTCAATTTATACCTTATCCCAAACGGAAATCGGCTACAGACTTCGGTTTTTCCTAGTTTGGGACTAAACACGGATGCCTATTTCTATACTAACTAACATGTGCACATGTTTACGTATAGTAACACTTCATCCGCCAAATTTTCAATAATCAATATGATGTCTTTATGATAGCTTGGATTTCCTGCTGATCTTTTGGCTAGAAGTTATCAGAGACGATTAACCAAATAATTTAGATCATCATAGCAAACAAAACCTGAAGGCTGCATGGTTTTAGCAATTTTGTAGTAAAATAGCAATGGCCCTTCTTTTTTGCTGGCGAAAAGATCGAACATCAAGAATATGATTTTGTTAAATTGATTTTAATTATGTGATCGAATCGTACCATTTTTGCAGAATCCCTTCCGAACCACACTTAAATAATGCATGATTTTGCAATATATCGCTAGCTCATCCTAAATCATGCGAAACGAATAAAAATGTTTATTTATGAGTAGCTCCAGCAATCTATTGTACATAGGATATTTTAACTAATGTAACTTGTTGCATTGTGATAAAAATTTAATGAGAAATTTTTATACTCATACATTTTAGCTCCATTTAAAAGGCTGTACGCTGAATTCATCAAATTTAATAATTTAAAGCAGCTAATTGTAAAAATACAGTGTAAGATGTACTCAGAACTATCATTGGTCTCAATTTTATTGGTAATGTTCATTAAATCAACTACATCGACATCGTCATCATCATCATCATCATTATCATCATCATCATCATCATCATCATCATCATCATCATCATCATCATCATCATCATCATCATCATCATCATCATCATCATCATCATCATCATCATCATCATTATCATCAACATCGTCATCATCATTATGATGATGTCGATCATCATCGTCATCGCCATCGTCACAATCATCATCATAGTCATAATCAACAACATGCTCAACATTATCGTCATTGTTATTGTCATCGTCATGGTCATTGTTATCGTCATCGCTGTCATGATCATAATCATCATCATTATTATCATAATTATTATCATCATCACTATCATCATCTTCATTATCGTTCATATCGCCATCAACATCATTATGTATGTCGTAATAATTATTATGATTGATAGCGTCATCGTCATAATTATTATCGTTAGCGACATCGTTATTGTTATAGAAAGCATCAGTGTCATCGAATACATCACCATCATCATCATCATCATCATCATCATCATAGATATCATCAATATCATTACCACCATTGTCGTTATCATCATCATTATCATCTTTATAATCATCATCACCATTATAATAATCATCATTATCCTAATTATCATAATCATGATCGCTATCGTCAGAATTATCGTCAATACCACCATCGTCATTTAAATCATCATCATGATTATCATAATAATCATCATCGTCACCATCAACTTAATCATTATCATCATTATCATCATCGTCATGTTTATTGTAAGTATTATTGCTTTCATTACCAAGATAATTATGTTTATTATGATCATCATTATCATCATCATCACCATCATTATCATCATCATCATCATCACGATGATCATTATGATCATCATCTTTTTCTTTATGATCGAAATCGTCATCATTATCGTTATTATTATCATGCTTATCGACATCATAATCATTATTATCATAAACTTTATTATCCTAATCACTATCGTTATCACCATTTTAATCATGATCATTAGCATTATTGTCATCATTACAACTAATATCGGCATCATCATTTTGATCTTCATCATCATCATTATTATAGTCGTCATTATTGTTACCATTAATATCATCATTGTTATCATCGAAATCATTATCATCATTATCACAATTATTAGCATAAGAATTATCATCAGAGTCGTTACCATCATCATCGAAAGCATAACTATCCCTATTTTTATCATCATCATAAGCATAAAAATCGTCAGGGTCATCATAGTAGTCATTGACGTGGTATCGTTATAATCATCGGCACCGACATCATAATCATATTTATTATCATTACTTCTATCATCATCTTAATCATCATCAATGTTTTTGTCGTCATAATCATCATTACTATCTTCATTATCAATATCATTATCATCGTCATAATCATTATTATGATGAATATTGTCATCACATCTAAAATCATCATTCCCGTCATCTTTATCATTATTATCATAATTACTGTTATCATAGACATCCTGTTTATCATCATAATATATGTAATCATAATCATTATTATTACCATAATCACTGTAACTATCATGATAAATATCATCAATATCAACATGGCCTGAATCAATATCACTATCTCAATCATTATAAAGATTTGAATGATTATCATTATCATAATATTCATCATAATAATCATCATTATATTTATTATGATTAGTATCATTGTGATAATTATCACTATATTCAATGTCATAATTATTTTTATCATACATATAACCATCATCGAACAATTATCATCATGATCATTATCATCATTATCACCATTATCTTCATAGACATTGTTATGATTATCAAAATCATAACAGATATTACCACAATTAAAATCATTATGATCGTCATCATGATTTTCTCTATTTTCAACATCATCAACAACAAAATCACTATAATTATCAATATTTCGACCTTAATCGATATTATTATTATCACCATAATCATCATAAACATTGTCAGTACTATTATTATCTTTAAAATCATCAACTACATTACTATCATAATTATATACGTTTTCATCATTATCGATATTATCATTCTGATCATCAACATCATTATTGTCATTGCCAACGTCATCGTCATTTACACTATCGTCATCGTTATTGTCATTGACATCAACATCGTCCACATCATTATTATTATTGTCCTCATACTTAAAATTGTGATCCTTACTGTCAAAGTCATAGCCATCATTATCATGATCATAGAAATAATCATTAATGTCGACATCATCATCATCATCATCATCATTAATATTATCATTATCATCATCACGATCATCATTATGATCATCATCATTATCGTTTTTATTGTCATCGTCAGCGACATCGTAATCGACATTGTCCTTTGGACTGTCATTATTATTATTATTATTATTATTATTATTATTATCATCATCATCATTATGACAATCATTATCATCGTAATTATTCTTATCATCGACACTATCATCATCATCAAGATCATCATCAACATCGTTATCGATATTATTGTTATCGTGATCAAAATCGTTTTTGTCCACGGTGTTGTCATCATCAACGTCATTATCATCATCTTTATCAACATGCTTTATCATCCTCATTATCATGAAAATAACTGTCTTCCTCATCGTCATCAGTGTCGTCGTAATCGTCATCGTTATTCTATTGTCATCGCTATCACCGTCAGACCCATCATAATTTTTATCATTATTCTTCTTAACATCATTATTATAATAATCATCATAGATATCATCATGATCATCATTATTGTTATTATCATCATTATCATTGTTATTGCCATCTGCATCATAATCAATAATAATATCAACATCATTATCTTCAGTATCATTATCGTTACTATTGTCATATCACTCGGTATTTTTAAATTTAACGTCATCATTATCCTCATCATTATTTTCGGCATTATAATCATTACCATTATCATGATCATATAATCCAACTTATCATTACGATCATCAACATTATCATTATTATCATCTTGATCATCGTAATCATCATTTCTATCGTCACCAACATCATTATCATCCTCATCATCGTCACGATCAGCAATAACATAATAATCTTAATCATCTTTGTCTTTGCGATTGTCATCATTATCATTATCACCATCATCAGGATAATTATCATCATCATTATCGTAATCAGCATCAACATTATTGTCTTAATCATTATCGTCCTTGGGATCGTCGTCATTATTATTATCAACATCATCGTTAATATGATTAGCATCATCATCATGATTATCATCATCATTACAATTATCATTATTATAATCTTTTTTATCAATAATGACTTTATAATTATTATTAACATCAACATTATTCATACTTATCATCATTACCATCATTTTTATCATCATGGTTATCATCATTATAATCATAGTCATCATCATTATCATCATCATCATCGGTTTCATTTTCAGCCTCGATATTCGTATCCATGCAGTTATGTTTATTATTACTATCGTTATTTTCATCGTCATTATTACCATTATCATAATTATCATGATCAGACTCATCATCATGATGATTATCATTATAAACATCATCATTATTATGATCATTGTTATCATCACCGTTTTTATCATCATCACCATCATCATTGTCATCATCATCATCGTCATCATCATTATTATTGTCATCGCCATTGTCATTGTCATCGTTATAGCCATGACTATCAAAACCTTATTCATCATTTCCAATCTTCTTATAATCATCATCACCATCATCATCATCATTATCTTTTTTTTTTGTCATAATCATAATCATCAATATTATTATTTACCATTATTACTATTATCGTCATCATCATCATCATCATCATAATTATCATCATTATCATCATCATCATCATTATTGTCATCATCATCATGAACCTTATCACCATGACTATCGCAATTTTTATTATCATCAACCATGTTTTATCGCCATTATTATCATTACTATCGTCATTATCAATATTATTATCATTACCATGAACATTATTTTCATCAATATTATCATTAGAATCATAATCATCATTATCGTCATCATTTATATTATCATCAATCTCTTTATTATAAACATCATGATCATTATTATTATCTTCATCGTCAAAATCCTTATCATTACCCTTATCAGTGTCATTATCATGATAATCATCATCATTATTTGCCTCACCATCATCATTATATTTATTATCGTCAGTATTGTCATTGTCATCATTATCGTCATAGTTATTGTTGTATTTTTTTGTATGTTATAGACACAATTATCATTATCGTCATCGTCATTATTACTATCATTATTATTATCATCATTATTATTTTCTTTATCGTCATAATCACCATTTCGGTCGTCATCATAAACATCTTCATTATTATTATAATCATTATCGTCATAATTATTATCATCAATATCACCATCACCATTATCATTATCCTTATTATCCTGATTGTCATAATACTATATATCATTACTACTATCATCATCATTATTAATAATATCATATCATCATCACTGTCACTGTCATGATAATCATCATTATTATTGTCATTGCCATCGTCAACGTCATTATTATCATCATCATCACCTACAACATTGTTATCGTCATCGGCAACGTCACAATCAGTACTATCATCATCATCATTAGTATTATCATCATCATCATCGTCATTGTCATTGTCACTGTCATTATGATCATAATTATCATCATCTTTATCATTTTTATAGGTATCATCATAATCTTCATCGTTATTATTATCTAAACACCAATAATACTTTTGTCGACTGTAAATGTTGAAACAAGACATATATTTATATTGGTGTTACAGTTAAACTAATAAACAACCATTAATATTATTTTTAATTTGACGTATGTGTGTGTAATTTTTAAAATTACACACACACACACACATACGTCAAATTAAAAATAATATTGATGTTTGTTTATTAGTTTGACTGTAAGACCGATATAAATATTTGTCTTGTTATTATTATCATTATTATCGTTATCATTATAACAATTGTCACTGCAGTCATCATTGTCACTGTCATACTAATACTTGTATAATCATCGTCGCTTTCGTCATTTTTATCATCATCATTATCATTATCATCATGATCCAAGTCATGATCTTCGTTATTATCATTACAATCATCATCATTATTATCATCTTTATTATTATTATGACTATCATAATGAGCATCCTCGTCATTGTCATCGTCATTGTCATCGTCATATCTATCACTATAAAAACCATCATCATCATCATCATCAACATTATTATTTTTATCATCATATCATCGTCATCTCAATCATCATCGTTTTGATCATGGTAGTCGTCATCGTCATGGTCATCATCATGATCATCATTCTTAATACCATCAAAATTTTCATGATCATCATCATCAGCATCATCATGATCATTATTATTATCACAATTATCATCATCACTAAGATTATTATCATGATCATATTTATTATCTTGAACATCGTTATCATCATTACTATCATCATCATCATCATTATCATCATCATTATCATCAATATTGGCATTAACATAATCATCTTAATCATCAACGTCTTTCTAATCGTTATTATTACTAGTATAACTATCATTATCATCATGATCATCATCATTATCATCATCACCATGATGATTATCATCATAAACATCATTTTTAGCGTTATTATCAACATCATCATCATCACAATTATCATCATCATAAAGATCATCATCATGATCATTATCTTTACCTTAATCATCGTGATCATCATTGCTATCGTCATCAACATCATTATCTCCATTATCATCATCATTATCGCAATCATCATAATCATGATCATTGTCATCCTGATCTTCATCAACTTTAGTGTCGTCATCATCATTGTTAATTTTATGGTCATTGTTATTGCTATCATCACTGTGATCTCCTCAACCATTGACAGCTTCATTAATAAAATTATTATAATCTTGATCAATATAATCACTATCATCTCAGTCCTTATCTCCATCGTTATTGTTATCGTAAACGGTTCTATTCCTCAGTATCGTTTATGCCAGGCTTTTCATTATCACCGTCGTCATCATTATTATCATCATCATCATTATCATCATCATTATCATAAACTTGATTATCATCACTATTGCCATCATTATAATCATTATCAACATTTTAATCGTCAGAATCATCTTTACTATCGTCAATATCAATATCATCATGATGATGATAATCATTATTGTCATAAATATTATTATTATAATAATTATCATCATTGTCATCATTATCCTTATCATGAACATCATGATCATTATTATTATCTAAATCATTAGAATTATTATCATTATGATCAACGTAATCGTCAATATTCTTATTTTTGTCATTGTCATCGTCATCGTTACTGACCTTATCCTTTTTATCACTATTATCATAATCGTCATCTATATCGTCATTTTAACCATTATCATCATAATCATCATCATTGTCATCATTAAATTCATCATCTTGATCACTATGACCATTATTATTATTATAGTCAGTATTATCAATATTATAGTCATCATCAACAACATCATTATCGTTCTCCTTATCGTTTATATTATCATTATTATTATTATCATCTTCATTATCATCGTCGTCATCGTCTACGTCAGTGTGTCGGCGTCATAGGATGGTGACGTATACTAAATCGATGACAATGAGGATAATGATGATGATAGTAATGATGTTAATAGTGATAAAGATGATCTTGATGATGACTTTGATGTAAATAATGATGATAATGATAAAAAGGATTAAGATAATTTTATTTATGATCGTTATATTCATAAAAATAATGATATTTATCATAATAATAATGATAATGAATATGATAAAGATTATAATGACGATGATGATGATGATTATGATAATAATCATCACAATGTTGATGTCGATGATGATGATAATGACAATAAGGATTTTGATGATGATGGTTGTGATGATGACGATGATGATGATGATGATGATGATGATGATGATGATGATGATGACAATGATGATTTTGATTACTATAATGATATAAAGGAAGATAATATTTATGATGATTGTAAAGATGATAATATCAATACTTATGACGATGACAATAATAATCATAGTTATGATGTCAATGATATTATAGATGATAATGAAAATAACGATGACGGTGATAATAACGATGACGATGACACAGACACTGATGATGACCATGATGATGTTGACGATGATGATGACAACGGTGATGACGACGACGATTAAGATGATAATGATGATGATGTTGATCATGATGAATATGACGATAATGCTTTCAATCATAATATTGGTCCTCATGACGATGGTAATGCCGATAACTATGTTGGTGATGTTAACCATGACGATACTAAGTACACTAAAGCTAATGATGACGATGACGATTACCATGTTGACGCTTAAGATAAAAATTACGATGATGATGATAATAAAGATGAAAATTATGATGATAATTGTATTAATAACCCTAATAATTATAAAAATAATGATCCCGATGACAAAAATGATGATTACAATGTTGATAGAGATGGTAAAGATGATTGTGACAATAAATATAGGGTATATGATCATTATGATGATCATTATAGTGATGATAATGTTAATGATGTAGGTTATAATGATAATGATGTTAATAATATTGTTAAGGGTAATGCTACTGATGATAACGATGATTTACATAAAAATAATGATGAGGCATATGAGGATAATGATGATAATAATAATGATTATAAAGATGATGGTAATAATGATGATGATGACGAGAAAGATAATGATAAGGATGTTAATGACGATAAAGATGAAAATGGCGATGACGTCGACAATGACGATAATTGTATAGTTGACGCTGCTCCGATAGTAACGATAACGCTTGCAATGACGATGAAATAACTTATTTTTATGATGATGACGATGATATGAATGATAATAATAATTATAATAGTGATGATCATGATGATAAGGCTGATGTTTATGATAGTGAAAATGATAACGATAATGATAATGATGACAACGTCGAGGACGACCATGATAACAACGATGATGACGTTGATGATAATGATAATAATGATGATGTTGATGACGATGTTAATAACGTTAATGATTATGATGTTGATAATAAAAATGATAAGAACGACGAGGAAAATTTCGTCAAAGATAATCATAATGATAATTATGACAATAATGATGACAATAATAATAATTATGATGGTAATGATGATAATTATGATAAAAATAACGATAATTATGATGCTGATGATGTAGATAATGATAATAACAAGGACATAAATGATAATCGTGACGGTAATAACGATGATGATGCCAGTGATAATAATGATGATGAATATAATGATAATGATGGTGATAATGAGAATAGATATGATAATGATAAAAACGGTGATGATGGAGATGATTATGAATATTATGATGATACTGTTATAGCTGATAATAATGATTATGATGATGATGATAATAATGTTGATGAGGAAGATAAGAATAATAATGATGATGATAGTGATGATGATGATGATGATGATGATGATGATTATAACGATGATAATGTTGATAATGATGATGTTGACGATGATGATGATGATGATGTCAATGATGATAATGACAATGGTAGAAATGATGGTAATGATGATGATAACGATGATAATAATAAAGATGTTGTTTATGAAAATGAAGATGATAATGAAGATAGTTATAATAATCACAGTTATTACATTAATTATGACAGTTTTGATGATAATTATGATGAAGACGAAATCTATGATGATAATAATGATAATTATGATAGTGATAATGATAATGTTTATGTTGACGATAAGGATGACAATAATGGTGATGATGATGATGTTGATGATAATGGCGAGATTGACATTGTAATAAGGATAATGATGAAAATTATGATGATGATAATGATGTCAATGTTAGTGATGATAGTGTTGATAATTATAATGATGATGATGTTAAGGATGATGATTATTATGACGTTGATAATGATGATGAATGTATTGATGATGATGATAATTATGATGATGATAATATTGACAAAAATGATGTTGATAAAAATGATGCTGAAAACAAACATGGTATTGAAAACTATGATGATGATGATAATGATGATGATGATGTTGATGATCTTGACATACATACATCTTCACGGTATTACCCGTACGATCACAGACAAGGCATTTCGAGGGTTTAACGGTTCAGTCTTCACGGTTTCTTTAATTTAAAGTAGAAACAGTCGTAACCTCTCGTCATTACGGATTTCTAGGTTAAGATCGCACTCTTACTTTTCAACTAATCGATAAGCACTTGATCGAATTCTATCACTTATTTCACGCGTTCTTTCGTATCTTTCGTCCATTGATTCACCAGTAAATATATTAATATCTTTGTTAATTCTGTAACAACGAGGACAGCCGTGCCAAATACATCCGTAAAACTGAAACACAATACCTTTGTGATTCTTATTGTGACGCGGGGCACAGAATTCATCAACAAGTATATTTTCCGTTAGTCTTTTTTCATGTCCGTGTCCAGCGTGCTCTATGAAACGATCCAGGACTCTCCTTACCATTAAGTAAAGATATTGAAGAGCTTTAATAGATTGATAGTTGGTCCGTCGATATCCTTTAGGTGGTATTATTCCAATTTCATTTTTTTTTTAAATTTTTTTGTACACTTTTATGCAAGTCGAAGCTATTCTTGTGCATTCTGCAAACGAATCGATGTCTATTTTTTTTAAAGTTCTTCCGAAAGCCAAACAAGCTAATCTCAAAATTTTTACATCTTGCTTGCAATATTTAACAATTTTATTTCTAAAATTGAATACGTATCCTCTGACAACGTTTTCATTGCACTAATGTAAAAATTGTTTCCTCTCTCTACTACGCATGTAATCTGGCGAATAATAGTGTAATACTGGTAAAGGTCCGTCGTACGCTTGATTCTCGGGTGTTTTAAACAAATGTGGAAAAATTTTTTTTTTGATATCTGATAAACCATATTCTTTGGGCAAGCTACTTAATGGCATATGAAAATAATTAGGATTTTCTATAAACTTTATGTTTCGATATTCCAGTAAAATAATTTTTAACCGTTTATTATAATCGTAGGTTTCACGCGATGGGCATGATTTTCAATCAAATATTTAAATACAAACTGCGTGTCAAAACCCGGAGCATCATGTGCCATACAAACAACAATTTTAAAAAAGCGCTGATGAATCATAATTAATTTAACTAATTGCTTAACGGGATCGTCAGTGAATACAAATTCTCGAATACCGCAAGTGTCACATCTGATTGCTGTTTCCTCGATATCGCGACACATGGGTCATGCTAATTGTACAACGCACAAGTTTACAACGTGAATTTTTTTTTCTTCATCTCCCAAAACTGGTTTTGTTTTTTCCGTTTTGAAATCGTAAAATATGAATATGACGTTATCTGCTTTTTTGGATGCAGTAATCGGTTGAATATATCAAAGACGACTCATTGGTAAGTCAACTTTGCACGTTTTACAAAACATGAGACCACACAAGTGATTTCTTTGAATCTTTCCTTTTTTCAACCGTATAGTTTTGCAACACGTTTAACAAATTCTTATTATTTGACAAACACTGCTTTTTTTTGTTGAAAGAACCTCTTTTCAAATAATTTGCGTAACAGACAGCGTTGTAAAATGATCTATTACATACCATGCATTTTGTAAATAAATCTGCTTCATTTTCACATGGTGGAGTTTGCATGCATCTGTGACATTTGTTTGAACATCTGTGATCTTTGACGTGCCAATAGCTTTTGTTTCATGGTATGCAATAACCAGCGCTGCCACATGCACCGAACAAATTTGAAATTGGTTCAAAATGATTTTAATCTTCATAATAAATTAATCGTAGTGTGTAATTAACTTGTCCATTTGTATCGAGAACCAAACGGGTCCCATCGTACAAAAAAGGTTGTCCATGACCGAAATCCCGAAATAAGTATACAACTATAACAGTACTCTGATTTACAAAAAATAATTGCACTAATGACCGAGGTAGGCATAAGTTGTCATCGTTTCTTATGGTCAGTATAGATCTCTTGCGTACCGATCTTTCTGTCAACGCTACACGGCCGCGACTACTGATACCTTTTACTATTGCACTTTTTATTGATAGTGTATCATTAATATTGAAATCGTTGGAACTCCTTACTGTGGAATAGAAAAGATTCCAGAGATCATCGACGTTAAAATTTTGTATTGGACGAAACGAAAGCCATAGTGGTCCGTGCGTAAAGTTCGATGAGTTGATTGTCACACCAATAAAATCATTTGGACCACTGTGTTCGCAAATTTGATTATGTTAGTCTTGCATGCAACTATTAAGCCAATTAGAAACGTCAACATTAGGTGGTGGTAGTGGTATTCGTCCACAGATTTCTCGACCTTCGTATCCAAACCGGGGGTAATGACGTACAGATACATTTTCAAGAATGAATTTTGGTGGTGCCCCCTCTCCACTCTGTAA
>JAPYYV010010100.1:0-12618 GCA_030522625.1 Copidosoma aretas
TAGGAACAAAATAAGCCCAAAATCGATTAAATCGAGTGAAAATTCGCTGTAAGCATGAATTTTGAGAATTTTTTGGGCTTTTCAGCCCACTGTGCGCCGCTGCCGCCACCGCCGATCATAGCTACAAAGCGCTCGCGAGCAGCGTGCTTCGCCGTGAGCGCAGATTTTTTCACAACATTCTGTTGATTTTGCTGATTGATGACCATGCGAAAGAGCTCGCGGGCAGCACGTTCCACCGGAGTAAAAAAGTATTAAATTACATAGGATTGACGCACGTTTATACTCCTCATTTGTACGTTCTTAAATACTAAAGAGTTTCGGATTCAACTTTGCTGACCGATCGGCGGTTTGTAAAAATTTAAAACAGTATCCATTGTGCTATCCACTGACAGCTACCGTTCAGTTATCGTGGGAAAGAAAAATCCTCTTGGTCGATACGATTTAATGTTGCAGATAGACGTTGTTCAGCGATTTATAAAAAATTCAAAACAATGTTCGTTTTGTTTTTCGCTGACGACTATCACCGAGCTTTCGTGAGAAGTAAGCTTAATACACATATTATGAAATTCCTTTCTTGGCTTTGTTACATTTTTTGCTGACATCTATAGCTAAGCTGATTAACCGCCACCTTATCATCGTAGGGGAAGAACGGATGGTGCAACATACGATTTCCCCCGTCGATGGTACAGCGTCATACAGACGTTCTTTATAAAAGATTCTCCGAGAGTCACGAGTCCACAGAATTCTCTGTTCATTCAATACGAGCATAATGAAGCCAATTCCCAAAATACATTTAATAAGCATGATTAGGTATTTCTTGCGTATTGCAAACGTTTGCGAGCCACACATTCGCACAATGTGTGGTAGTGTATGGAGTAGCGATCTGCCATCATTATTAATCGATATATTACTAAACAAGCTTTATTTTCTTGTGCTTCATTGTCAGATAAAAACGATAAGCGATACATTCAAACGCGGTCTTTTTAACAACATGGTGATTCTCGAAACAGTTGTGAAAGCTGTCAAGCTAAGAGTCGATAGTAAGGAACCGTTGGCGAATGATTTGATTCGATGCTATCATAAGTCTTATTATTTTTACACGTATGGAATCATTTTTGTGTTTTTTTTTTATTAGAGCACTTGTTACAGTACATAGATGTATGCATAACGATCTATCCGGAGACGAGCTTATAGCGCAATGCGCTGATACTGTTAGAAGAGATGACCAACATCCATCGACAAGCGTAGCCAATTAAGTTGTATACGAGGACGTCAGCAACGATGGTAAGTAAACAAAAAATGACATATAGTTTTACAAACAATTTATTTGTCTTTTACTGACTTACAGGAACAACGATCGATGATGTAAACGACAGTAGCGCTAACACTAGATCCGAAACTAAGAATCATGGTAGGTAGGGCCTAAATTCATATTACAAAAAAAGTTATAGCTGCATGTTTTATTTCCAAATGTAGTAGAAGACAGCAATGATTCTTCTATCAGTGCTGGCAG
The DNA here is from genome assembly GCA_030522625.1 of Copidosoma aretas. Lineage (NCBI taxonomy): Eukaryota > Metazoa > Arthropoda > Insecta > Hymenoptera > Encyrtidae > Copidosoma > Copidosoma aretas. The sequence continues at coordinate 1,514 of JAPYYV010010100.1, forward strand.
CCACAGCAGTACCAGCAGTGCTAGCAGCAGCAGCAGCAGTAGCAGCAGTGCTAGCAGCAGCAGCAGTACTAGCAGTGCTAGCAGCAGCAGCAGTACTAGCAGGGCTAGCAGCAGAGCTACTAGCAGGAATACTAGCACGTATTCAAAAAATAATTATATTTTTTTTTTATATTCTATGTAAATGTAAATTTTTACAGATTTCAATTTGCAGTATGGAGAAAGAGAACGTCTACTCTTTATACTTAAGTCTGAGACTGTTCGGCGCTATCGTCGTTTTAACTATGAAGGAAGAGAGCTGCGCGGACGATTGACAATGCCACCCCCAAAGGTCAATGTGAATGCCTGGCTAGACGAGTGCATAAATGATTTGCATGGACGGCTTATTGGTAAAAGTGAGTCTAATGACTTTATCGGCGGGCGTAACAGTAGATTCGGAGAGATTTTATCACGGTCCTCTATGGCTATCATTTAGACCAGTACAGAGTTTTAGTGCTAAAGATTTGTGAGACGTGTTGTTCGGTGCTGTACAAAGTGCAAATGATTTTGAAATCGACGACACACAATCTATTACATATGCAATCATAGCTGATGTTAGAGGACGTGGTCGCGTACGATCGACTGAAGATACAGTGAAGAAGCAGTCTATACTATCAATAAGGAACAATGACAACCTCTGCCTTCCGAGAGCCCTAGTGACAGCTTATGCCTACGTTATCAGAGGACAAATACAAACAGGTAGGCTACATGAATATTGGAACCTAATCGGATGTGATTACGGACCGACGCAAAAAAGAGCTGCTCAAGATTTATTTCACTAAGCGAGGGTTAGAGTTCCGGAAACAGGATGTGGACTCAATGAAATAAACGATTCTCAATTATTTGTTGCCACTCGCGGAACAGCCATTGTTGTTGATTCTTTAAGAAATCTTGTCCGTGGGCATCCACCCTTGTATGACGGTACTCGTCTTGTCACCGACACATACGGAAAGATAAATAATACGCTACGAATAATGACTCACGAAAATCAACAACATTTTGAACCGATTCTCAATTTGATCGGCGCAAGTGGAAGTGTGAGGTACTGTATACCGTGTAACAAAAGTTATTGGCACGTCGAAGATTATAGGTGTTCTAATAGATGTTACAAATGTTTAAAAATACCACAATGTGAGATCAATGGTGCCTTAAAACATGTGATTTGTGCAATCAATCATTTTAATGCTAACTGTTATAAAAATCACTTGGCAAGACGATCGTATAATAAATCATTCACTGTTGGTCAAAAAATAAAAGTTCGCAGAATACGTTGCAAAATTTCACAAACAACCAAAGAAAGGAACCACGAATGCGGAATTTCTTTTTGCAACACTTGCAAAGAGTGCTTACCCGTTACTCATCTCTGTCATATACAGCCTATTTAACCGTTTAATAAGAATTCGTCGTTTGTATTCCTGTATTATGACTTTAAGACGCAACAGTCAGTATCCGTATTAGGTGACGACGAAAAAAAAATTCATATGGTAAATTTATGCGTTGTGGAACAAGTTTGTAACTTTTGTATTGATTTGGAACACGAGATAGTTTCAACGAGATGCGATCACTGTGGAGTACCCGAATACATTTTTCGAATAAATCCAGTAAAACAATTAATAGATCTCGCTCTCAACCACCAAAAACATTTTAAACAAGTTGTCTGTATTGCACACAACGCACAATGATTCGACACCCAATTCATTTTCAAATTCATCGTTGAAACACACAGTGAGCGAGTGATGCCGTCTGTTATAATGAACGGATCTAAAATCATATTGATGCAATTTATGAAAATAAAATTTATCGGTAGCCTTAATTATTTTCATATGCCTTTGAGTAGTTTACCCAAAGCATATGGTCTAGCTGGAATTGCAAAAGGAGTTTTTCCACATTTTTTTAATACACCCGAAAATCAGTCGTACGAAGGTCCCCTTCCAATGCTCAATATTTATTTACCCGATGGTATGACTAAGAAAGAGAAAGAAATTTTTTTAACACGGTATAACGAACAAGTTGCAAAACGGTTGTATATTTAATCATCAACGGGAAATCATAAAATACTGCCAACAAGATGTAAAAATTTGAAGACTAGCTTGCTCAGCTTATCGAAAAAATTTCGCGAAATTCGAAGTAGATCCTTTTGTCGAATGCACGACAATAGCCTCGACATACATGCGTGTGTACATGAAAAAATTTTTGAAGAAAAATCAAATCGGTATTGTGCCGTCGAGAGGTTACAGATTAGTAAATAATCAGTCTGAAGTAGTGCTAAAATAGTTATGCTGGATGGAGAAACGCGTTCTCAATCGACTCATCGAGCACGCAGGACGATGTAAGGAAAAACGATTAACAGAAGGTATCGTTGTCGATGAATATTGTGCTATGCTAAGCGGTGTGGATAACCATCTAGGCATCGTATTGCAATTTAACGGTTGTTTTTGGCATGGCTGTCTACGATGTTTCAGAATAAAAGAGATTTTACTTTGGCAACTGGCGTTACAATGGATGAAAGGTACGAGAGAACCTGTGCCATCAGTAAAAATATGCAAACGTGGTAAATTTCTCATCGGTCACCCAACGATATACGTTGAGAAAATAGAGTGTCGACGAATTGTTGTGGACAACAATAACGTATCTCATGTGAACGGATTGATCATGTGTTATGTAGTGCCACAGCAAAATTTATACCATTCCGTGTTACGGGTAAAAATGCACAACAAGTTTATTTTTCCACTGTGTCGTACATGTTGTGAAAACATGAATCAAAAAGATTGTCCGCACAAAGATGCGAACGATTGAATGTTCAAGAGTACGTGGATATCTGACGAAGTAAAATTTCCGTTTAAGTAGGCTATGTAGTCAAAAATCTTTATGAAATATGGCAGTATAGAATGACGCAACATGATCAAGAAAGAAAAGAAGGAGGTCTATTCGCAAAATGTATCGACGAGTTTTTTGAACAAAAAACATAGGCCTCTGGTTTTCCTCCCGAGTGTTTAACAGACGAAGATAAAGACGGATATATTAGTGAAATAGGGGACGCCGATGGAATGGATCTTAATAAGCGAGAAATAAATTATAATGCTGGATTAAGATCCGTCACTAAATTGTGTCTAAATTCTTAATGGGGTAAATTTGATCAACGCAAAAATTTGAAATACCGAAGTCGTCAAGACCCATGAAAGATTGATGAAATTACTTACCGGTGCAAAAATAGATTTTGACGGTATACTGGCTGTCAATCATGATACACTTTACGTAAACTGGAGTTATAAAAACGAGGCTTTAACACCATCTACGTCAACTAGTGTGGTCATAGCTGCGTTTGTTATAGCTTAAGCTCGTTTAAAACTTTTTAGCTATTTGCATGACCTAGGACCACATTATATTATGGTACCGATTCTGTTTCTTACGTTACCTTAGAAGGAGAGCCCGACTTACCTCTCGGTACGACGTTTGACTGTCTTACGGACGAATTGGCCGATAAGTATATAACTTCGTTTTTATCTGGTGGACCAAAGTTTTACGCATATGAGTATAAAAACCTAATGGTGACGAAGAGTGCGTTAGCAAGGTAAAGGGTATCTGATTGAACTATACAAACAGCCAAAAGATAAATCTTGACTCGGTTCGAGAATTGATTGCATCAAATGTATCGGAAACTACATTGTCGAATCATGCTGTACGGCGAACAGCTTTTCATGATGTAATAACGCAACCAAAAACGAAAACTTGTCAACCAGTTTACGGGAAAAGAAGTTTTGTGACTATAAATATAAGTTATCCGTTTGGTTACAAGCACACGGATATACAGTAAATGACTGATAAAAAAAAGCCTTTTCAGAGCCAACATAATACTTATTGAAAGTCGACATTTTGTACCCTTACGGATACGAATGCAACACTACTGCCGTTGACGTGATAGTTGTGCGATTGTAATTTTCTAGAAACGAACCGTTGTATGGACAACACTCGCGAGAGAAAGATAGAAGAAAAAAAAATTAGCAGAGTGTAGTAAGCTGCCAAAACATGTGAGTGTGTGTGTGTAACTTTAAAAAAAAAATCAAATTACCGTTTACGGCAGTAAATTCGTCGAATCGAGGCGATGAATGTTTCTAATTTTATGTCAGCACACTCTTGTAGCGAAGGATGTTTGTACTTTGTTTAATAAAACAAAACCTTTTCCAAGAAATTCATTGTCAGCATATTTTTTCACTCGAAAAAATATCCCGTAATCTTTAAAATAAATCTTATTATTTCTAGTTCTCTGTGCGACTAAAACAAGAGGTATGGGAGTAGCAATTTTTTTTTTTTTTTTTTTTTTTTTTTAAATTATCAATTATCGTTGTAGGAGAATAATCACACGATTGTGATCAGTTCTATTGGCGATTAACCTGACGAAACGAGCCGATTGTTCGCGGGAGTCGTCTTTATGCTAAACTAAGCTGTTGTGACGGCGCGGCGCGGTGGCGGATAAAAGACCTTGATTAGTGCACAAGTCGACGACGCGAGCTGATTGGTCGCATGATCCAGTCTTACGCTAGTACGAGCCTTTTTTCAAAACGCTTATGGACTCGCAAGCAACGCGTGCTGAGTGCACCTCGCGGTCGCTCAGATTTTCGACAGAGTGTAGTAGGTATCATGGATACGCGATGGAAACTCCCATGGACGTGCACACTAAGCGGTCCAACTGGTTGTGGTAAAACCGTGTTTGTCAAACGATTTTTGCGACACATCGAAAGTATGAGTGGTACTTGCTTCGAACGGATCATTCTCTGTTACGGTAAGTGGCAGTCTAGTTACCGAGATCTCGGAAACAATATAGAATTTAACGAAGGATTACCACAAAGCAGTTATTGGGTGGGTGACTCGAGACCAAAACTAGTAATCGTTGACGATTTGATGCGTGAATCATTCGCTGGTGGAGCTATCGTCGATCTGGTAACCACAGGTAGTCATAATAACAACTCCAGCGTAATCTTCATTACGCAAAATATGTTTCATCAAGGTAACGGTCAGCGTGAAATATCGTTAATCGCACAGTACTACGTCATCTTTAGAAATCTGCGCGATCGAGTACAAATACAACATCTTTCAAGACAAGGGTGTCCAAAAAATCCTCGATTTTTGCAAGAAACTTATTGGAACTCCACTTCGCGACCGTTTGGCTACCTCTTGTTAGATCGCAAACAAAATACACCGGATAACTGTCGATTTTGTACTTGTATTTTTCCAGACGACAAGTATCAGTATCATATACATTTGTGACAGCACGTTGAATATTCTTGAAGAAAACGTAGCTGTTGATATACAGAACATAAGACGTTTGCGTAAACATGCCGATTTTCTCAGAAAATTGGCAAACAAAGAAATTCACCTGGCATCGAAGAAAAAAATCATCGTGCAACAAGGAAAAAGTTTCTTACCTGCTTTATTTGGCCCAATTCTCGGAACGGTGCTGTCGCTAGTGTAAAACAAAATGAAGCACGCGAAAAAAATTATTCTCCTTCCCCAAGAAATGTAGAACGTTTACGAAACGCATTTTTCAGCGGTTATCTGAAATCTGTGCAAACACTAGGCACCACAACGAGTCGGCTCGACGGTGAGATAAACAAAATTTTAAATTTATCGTACGACGACGAGCGAGAAAAGTGGAAGAAATACCGACAAGTTTTGCAACGATATTTACACTTCAAGGATGTAGAGAACAAGAGATACGGACACATTGATACTAACGTAAAAAGTAATCACGCGACCTTATTCCAAGATAACAAACCGTCCGATAGAAAAAAAAGTGCTCTCGACGCCATAATTGATTTACTAGCGTTTAAAATGCATATACTTTGATACAAATTGTATGGCCCAGGAACAAAACTAGCTGAGCGCATTGAACACGGAGACGTGGAAGTCAATGCTTTGGACGAAGCTTGTGGTCGGCACGATCTTGCCTATGCTACGGAGAAGTACGGGGACCGCCGAAAAGCTGATCGTGCCTTAGCAGAATTTACTTTTTCGCCTATGCTTGCTGGAGAAACACCGACGGATGAGCGAACAGTAGCTTTATTGACGGCCTGCTGTATGTGCAGCAAAATTACGTTTGAAAAGTTTTTTTCGCGTGTCAAGCGAAAGATTGGATCCAAATCGAGTACGAAAAAAGATAATGTTGTGAAGAAAAAAAAAAAAAAAAAAAAAAAAAGAGCAATGCATAAAACACTAAAAAAACTTTACTACGATGCGGCACGATCCCCTGCATACGCGGGTAGTAACAAACTTGCGAGTGCTGTGAAAAAAAAGTTTTCACGAACGAAGGTGATAGAGTGGCTCGAAAATCAAGATGCCTACAATTTACACAGACCTATAAGACAGCATTTTCATAGAAGGAGCTACAATTCACGGAATTTTGACGACCAGTGGAAGGCTGATTTAATGGACTTAAGATCTTTAAAAACTTACAATGACGGTTAGGCTTACGTCCTCGTTGTTATCGATGTTATCAGTAAACACGCATGGGCCGAACCCATCAAAAACAAGACGTCAAAAAATGTGGCCTAAGCGTTTCAAGATATTTTGTCGAGAAGCAACGATCGCAAACCAATGTGTCTTCAGACGAATAAGGGTAAAGAATTCGTCGGACGCAAAATGCAGATGCTTTTACGAGACAGTAAAATTGAATACAGAATAGCTTGCAGCCCGCAGACTAGAGCTGCTACAACGAAACGCTCCATAAGAACTATAACAGAAAGACTGTGGCGATACTTTTTACACTCAAACAGTTATCGTTTCGTGGTAGTCATTTCAAATATAGTCGAGGCATACAATCGCACAAAGCATTTAGCTACAAAGATGGCTGCAGCAGACGCTACTTCTTATAATGTTGCGCAAGCGCGTAAAAATATGATAAACTGGTATGGTGGACATATTTATAAAACTCCAAAGTACAATGTTAGACATTTAGTTCGTATTAGCAAAGTAAGAAGTTTCTTTGCCAAAGGTTATGAGAGTGGTTGGCCTTTGGAGTTGCCTAAAATTGTTCGCGTTTCTTGCACACGACAACCTCCGGTGTATTTTCTTCAAAACATGGGTGACGAAGACATTTACGGCTTCTTTCACGAAGAAGTGTTGAGCAGAGTGCAAAAAGATTTGCAGGATAGCTTTTTCAAGGTGTTTAAGATATTAAAAAATCGAGGTAAAGGACGAATCAAAGAGTATTTTGTCAGTTAGAAGGGTCATCCGGAAATATTTAAGTCCTGGATAAAAGCAAAATATTTAAAAGATATACAATAAAGGACAAATTCTACGTTGTGTTGCCTAGCAACAGTAGTATGCAGTACTATCCCGATAATACTACTACGAATTACATGACTAAATTGCCACAGCAAATTAGTTTGCAAGGTCAATAGGTCGTTGTTACAACATAAATTATAATACCACTGACGTTCCAACACGTATTGAAAAAAAGTTAAAGAAAGATCGGCATTGCTAGTATACCACGGTCATTCGCCATATCAACAGAAGAAGGATAAGATGAAAAAATCGAAAGTTGTGTCGATTTTAATGTACACCCTTGCCTGTACACAAATATCCAAGAAATCATCAAAGAAATCAATAGTTTTGAGGGCTTGCGTGGTCAAGTGACATTCAATTTGGAAAGAGGAAGTTACGTAGTTGGTAGGTTAGTGTTTTCCGAAGCGTCCGAGAGTGTATACGTGCACCAGTTGACGCAGTCCAAAAAGTTACATAAAATATTGGGATTTGAGAGTTCAAAAAATCTTTTTGACGAAAACAACGAAATTAAATCCGTTCGTCCCGTCAATCTCTCCGATGCTCTACCGTCCATGCTGATGGTTTACAGTGATTTTTGTAAACCCTACATTATAGGAGACGTTTAATCGCGATTATTGCGAGTGGTGTCGTTGGATCTTCAAGGTTACGCGTACGGTAATACTTGAAATAAAATTTCCTTAACTTCCATGTATAGACCATCGTTATTCCATTCGTTCCACACCATCAAAATTTATATAAGGGACCAATTCGGTAAACTTAAACTATTTGATTTTGGAACTTTAACAGTGACATTTCACTTTAAACGACTCGATTGAAAAACCATGGATCTCTACGACGACTTCTTTATTCCACAATATGGTGGCGGTGAAAGTCTTGACACGATTCTCGGAAACAATCAACGAGGACATAGAGGCATCGGATCGTTTCTTGCCGCTGTATTTTGACGAGTTTTACCACATATCAAAAGAGGTTTCAGAGCTGTTGGTTAGGAAGCTGTTTAGGCACGTATAAACATGATGTCTAACGTCACCACTAGAAATATACCTTTCAAAGAGACATTGTACGATCGTGTGAGAGAATCTGAAAATGTGCTAGAGGAAAGCCGAGGAAACGTTTGATAAGCTCATGGAAGATTCGGGATATAAAGTCGGGACATTCGATACGCCATTCCAGTCGCAACTGCTTAGTAAATCGGTACGGTTGATGCGTGGTCATCGTCGGAAGACCAAGGTAAAAGAAAAAAGCGAAAAAAGCTCTCAATCAACGCAAAAAGAAAACATAAGCAATGGCGAGTGTTACATCGCAGAAAAAGAAAAAAAGAAAGAAGGTGAAGAAAAAGAGGACTGCTAAAGACATTTTTGATAGTTGGATACAAAAAATGGCTGTCTTACACAGTCACCCTTGCGAGTGTTTAAAGTCTGAACTACTTTTGTTTGATATCCCACCGACGCAGACAACCATCGATGGATCGCACTGAGCCCAATACAATCCTTTATCATCGCTAACGGATGACTCACCGATAGAATTCGTTGTACTAGGTAATAGCAGAGAATACATTGATCTCGCGCACACGATAATTACTCTCCATGTCAAGTTATGTCTCGATAAAAACGAAGAATCAAATGCTGACCTAGCTGCTAAAGTCGCAAAAGCGGGGCAAATAAATAATTCCACGCATTCGTTGTTCAATCAAGTTGATGTGTTCTTCAATCAGAAACCAGTATCACCTCCAAATAACGCATGCGCTTATAGAGTTTACCTTGAAACTTTATTAAATTACGGATCCCCTGCGAAATCATCGCATTTAACAAGCGCATTATGGTACGACGATACAGCAACAAAGATGGACGATGTGACAGATGCCAATATAGGACTTGCAAAGCGACGTTCATTATTATCTGCAAAAAAATCAGTCAATCTCATTAGTCACCTTCATTGTGACGCGTACAGCCAGAAAAAATTACTCATCAATGGTGTTGAGGTGAGAATGCGCTTGGTAAGGTCTTGCGACACTTTTTGTCTCATAGATACCACAAATTTAGTTTCTGTATGCATCGAAGAAGCTCATTCTTCAGTCTGACGTGTTAAAATAAGTCCATCCGTTTAACTTGCCAACGCCAAGGCATTGTCAAAATGTACGGCAAAATATCCACTTATACGGATTAAGGTTAAAGCTGTGAAGATGCACAGTGGAATTTATGGCGAGAATTTGGATAGTATAATTTTGGGACAAGTACCAAAACGAATCATTGTTTGTTTTGTGAGAAATCAAGCCTGTAACGGTGATCGCATAATAAATCCATTCAATTTTCATCATTTCAACATTAACTTTCTCTGTTTGTACATCGATGGTGTTTAAGTTCCCTCTAAAACGTTGCAGCCAGACTTCAAAATAAATAATTTATACGTCAATGCCTATCACACCTTGTTTTTGGGCACTGGTGTTTACTTTCTAAACGAAGAAAGCCACATTGATCGCGAATCTTATCCAAACGGATACTGTCGGTTTGCTTTTGATTTAACGCTAGATTTATCAGCCAACAAATGCTCTCATTGGAACCTGATAAGACACGGTAGCGTGAGATTTGATGTTTGGTTCGCCGAAGCATTGACCACGACCGTAAACTGTATCGTGTATGCCGAGTACGAGAACATTCTCGAAATTGATGCGTCACGTCAGATCATCGTTGACTTTAGTGGTTAGATGGCACTGTCAGCTTTACGTACTTTATACGTTATCCTTGGCTCCAACCAGTTAGTCTCTGGGTTCTCTTGCTAGTGGTATCATCAAACATACATCATGGATGTCGTTGTAGACATTCAGTATTTCAAAGTGAAGAAAGACGTAGCAGTACCAAAAGAAGTGGCTGTTGTAGGTTTAACCAATGATTTTTCTTCGCTTTGGGTTGTAACATCACCTTGTAATTTAGAAAAGTTCACCAAAGAAGCGAAACGACAAATCACATTGTTATCCACGCGTCGTCACGGACTTGACTACTTTGAGGGTAAAGTACCTTTGAGATCGATTTATAAAATTTTGCAAGATATTGGAAGAAGCTAGCGTAAGATTTATGTCAGAGGTTGTGAAAAGTGGTATAATTTACACAAAATTACGATCTGTGAAGTTATAAATTTGGAATACGAAGTGGATTACCCGTCTTTTAATAATTTATCATCAGATTTGTATTGCATGCATCACGCGTTGGAACCAGATTATCAAAAATATCAGTGTGCCTTGAACAACGCTCATAAATTAAAGTCTTGGCTTCGTGAACGTAATAGCAACAAGAAATCATCAAAATCAACGGAGATTTGTCATGGACAGTCTACAGATACTGAAAATCTTGTTGCATATCAACTCGCATACTATCGGTGTATTCCCAGCCGATCAGATCCCACGGGTGTAGACGAAACCGACTGTACTCGTCATAAACACTGACGATCAAATAAAACCAGGTATGCATTGAGTCGCTGTTTATGTAGATACACACTCCAACGGCTTTTATTTGGATAGCTATAGTATTCAGCCTTACCTACTTGATCATGTAAATCGCTTTCGAAAAAATTGTAAAAAACTACGTTGGAATGCAAAACAATTGCAAAGTATATCTTCTTACGTGTGTGGTCAATTTTTTTATGTACGTATTACACTTAAAAGTGGTGGACCTGCGCGATTAGTCGTTTAGAGTCTCTGTAGCTTGGTATTGGAGATTCGGTACTCCGGCTTGGAGGGAAATAGCCCCCAGTCCGGCAGGGAGTCAGTCCCACCGAGACTGAGAGCAGCGCTA
>JAPYYV010010101.1:0-11523 GCA_030522625.1 Copidosoma aretas
AATTGCCACATAAATATTTCATAACAAATAACCAATAGCATAATGACCCAGCACCTTTGTTAATTAATAAAACTTAAATAATTAATAACCTAAAATAATTATATAAAAAATTTACATTTAAAAATATTGATCAAGACATTTGAAATGATTTCAGACTATGAACGTATATCGATAATTGATTATATAATGTTCAAAAATAACCAAAAAAAGTATAATAACAGTTTCTCTAATAATAATGATTGCGTAAATATTATATACATACACATATGTATCAATATTAAACTTAAATAACAAAAAGAGTACTTAACAGATTTTGATTACTAACAATTATTTGATAAATCAGTGAGATCGTTTAATGTATTGACTATATCCTTTCGAATTTTTAGCAAATTTTTATGAGATCGCTTTGGTTATCTATAATTGTACATAAATATATGTGTATTAAAAAATAAATTCTTGAATTTATTATTCAGACATAAGAATATAAATATTGAAATGTGGGGGTTGGCGTGCGAAGCGTGCAGGGGGGCGAAGCCCTACTAGTATACATATATATATATATATTTACATATGCATACATATATATATGTGCATATTGCGTGTCCATACATGCAGAAACCATTACAATGATAAAATGAAAGATAACGGATCGTCTTAGGCTGGTTTCCGTAGAATGGGACGTTCCACGTCAACCGAGCCACTGCTTGGAGCAAAAATTGTAAAGCTTTGAATGATCGTGCAAGGGCTCAAAAAGTTTGTATTGAGAACCTCTTTTAAATGTCGAGTAGCCTATTAATAAATTTAATATGGATGGTCCAATATGGCGGTCGAAAGCCGTAGAAAAATCATGAGTCCAGCAAAAAAAGGTTGTAAAAATAAAAATTAACAATAGACCAGGTCGTTTTATGGCCAAATTTGTACCTGATAGATGTTATCTAAGAACTGGTGTGATTCGTAGACAAAATCAAAAATGGCAGATTCAATATGGTGGTCAAACATTCGATATGGTTGCCGAATTTTTACAAATCAATCGCTTTGCACCAAGTTAGGTATACTCGTACAAAGGTTTTCTGGATAGCTGATCAGGGATTCAAGATTTAATTGGCCAATATCAAGATGGCAAATCACAGATGGTGGATGCATTTTTGAAAATCAACCGATTTGTACCAAATTTTGTGTAAGGGTGTTGGGTGTTGGGTAATTGAATTAAAAAATCAATGGAATAATAATTACTTTTTTTCCGAATAACATACAATGAATTTAGAAATAATACATTATTAAAAATTATTAGATTGTATAACTTAATAGAGAAGAAATTTTTTATTTTATTTTTACTCTGTATTTAAATATGATACTAATTAAAATTTCTTCTTCTTTTAAAAATACTTTTTATATTCTACTTCTTTAATTTTTTTTGTATCTTATACGTATCATAGATATATAAGATTGAATTTTTTTTAATCTATTTTCATTATTTTTATTTTTTGATTTATAAACAAGTAGAAAGTTCTTAATGCCAATACTTTTTTTTGGTCAATATCATTTCAAATCCATGTAAGATTCTTAATTATTGCATGTACTTACATAACATGATATAAATACGTGTATTCAATAAGATTTGACATGGGCAGAAGATAATAATAACCGTGGAAATATTGCTACTAGGGATTTGTAGTCGTAAATAGAGGAACAAAGCCTTTCACTAAATATATGTATATGTTAGTATACATTTTGTTGTCTTTGTTAAAACGGCTGCTATAAAAACTTCTTCGATTTCAAACTTCAAGTAAACAATAAAAATACGTTATTTACGTATTAATAATTTAAAAAATTAATCTATGTACTTTTAATATATATGGACTTTTTACTTAACGAAGTTGTATGCCTTCTGCCTACACCTGCTTTGTATTAGTAAAATGAAACATTTATTTAAATATACATAGAAAAAATCTTATTTTGCTATTTTGTTATTCGGTTAACAAAATATACAATAATATAAATATTAGATCAAATCAAAAAAATAACATATCATGTAATGTATTAGTATCCAATAATGAAATATTAATTATCAGGAGAACTTTTTTTTTGTAAAAAACAAATAAAATTTCTAATGATTAATTGATGATTTTCATTAATAAATTTATTTTTTACCAATTTTTTTTATTTCTCAACTATATTCTACATGGATTTAAATACATATTTCATTTTCTTTGGTATCTTGATAATGCAACGTACCGACCATGAAAGAATAAAGGTTTTTTCAAGTATAGACATACTTTCTCCAAAATTTGACTTTTAGATCTATTTACAGTCATAGCAAATGTTGAAACTAGAGTTAATTGCTATTTTAGTATAAAAACTGTACTTAAAATTTTTTTTCTATTTATTATTTTACCTTTAATATTCATTTCAATAGTTTAGGGATTCGGAATGGTCTCTCATTACACAAACTATCACCAATACTTTAATTTCTTCTTAACATCACTATTGTTCCAATTTTTAAATTATGTTCATTAAGAGGTACGCCTTCACAAATTCACTCTAAAATTTTTATTGGAAAATAATTATAAATATCATCATCAGAATAATCCACACCCTTATACGTTGCATGATCGAGGCTGTAATAAGTCTTTATTTCTCCTTTTATTCCATTCGAAATTTTGTTATTTAAAAAATAATTGTATTCATTATGAGAAGTTAGAATAACAATATTCATTAAACAACTATCTTTTTTGACCACATATTTTTGAACATACATTGTTTGTTATCCCTTGTGAGAATTGGAAACAAATGTCTTTGTTGGTAGACATATGTCTATGTGTCGACTAAAAATAAAGTATAAATATTTTTACTTGTGGTACTTAAAATAGTTTCTAATGTTGAAATGCACTTACAAAACACTGTTATACCACAGTTTCGACAACAATTACGCTGTTAATGACAAATTAAATCAATGTTGGCTGCAAACAGGAATTTCTTCGAATTACTTTTTTCAATATAGGAAATCGTGAACATTTCTATTTTCATAATAGGTAACTTTTGTTTACAGGATAAGTCTGCATGCTATTTTTTCTTTTCTGTTATACATACAGTACTTTCTTGGATGTCGTGCAAAAAGCTTGATTTTCATGTACAATTAATATGTATGTATCAGCATAAACGTTTTTATCAATTTTTAAGGCACGCGTTCTACGCTTTATGATAAAGAAAACTCCATCAGTGCTTAAGGTAAGTGCTTCTAAAACTGTATAGTACCTCTAACTGAACACTCGTCACATATTAGCCGATCATATTTTAAATAAAGATTGCACAATAAATTTGTCCTAATAGGTACTTTCTCAAGACTTGTATCTACTAGTATAAAAAGTTCTGCATCAATAAAATAATAGTTGTTCCAAATAATTGTACTTGGAATATCCTTGCTTCATGCTCGACCGATTAACATTGCTTTTCTTAAGGTGTCTGCTAAGAAAGACTTATATCTTCTTAAGGCTCTGATGATAAAAGAGAAATAGCAATAGCTTGATACTTAATGAAATTATTGAAGAAAAATGTATGTATTTTTATAAATAGTTATTATTATTATTTTTATTCTTATTCCTGCAATCAACTTTATTAGTACACATGTACTGTATGCGAGAAAATATTTTTTCTTTTATACATTAAACTCTCTTTTACACAAAAAAAGCACGTTCAACTTTAGGTACAACAAAATTTGAACACAGGAGCACCTCAATTCTTAATGTTTAGTTATATGTATGGGGAGCTGCATAGAAGTATTCGTTTATTTACGCTTAACCTGTCTTATTTGTCATTAATTAACGTTTTACTTACTTCATCACATCATTGACCATTATAGGGATAAAATAAAACCCATTAAACATAGTTATTGTATAATTTCTACGGCTTAAAAATTCTTAAGGTGCTTAAGTGTTTGGTTATAGGGGCATTAACATTACCATCAAAAAACGGATTTCTAGTTCTTTCTTATTATAAAAATAAGAATTTTAAAGAATATCTATTTTGAAACTAGTAATTTCACGTTTTTCTTAGTTTCAAAATAGAAAACTAAAGTTCACTTTTTTGAAAATTGTACTTTTAATGATTTGCCATTTTAAACATAGTGATTTGAAGGAATCTCCGTTTCTAGCCTTATATTCTCCTATTAAGCGTTTGGAGTGCTCTTTGTACTTTTACTTCTGCCGGGGCACAGTGGCACGAAACGCAAAAAAAGTGGTCACATTTCTCGTTTTAACTAAATTTTGCTTAAAAAAATCATTTTTACGTTTGATTTTACTTGACTCAGACTTTAGTTTAAGAATCCGTTTTCGGAGGTACTGAAAACGAAGTTAATATTCATATTGCAATTAACAGTTGTTTGAGCATATTTTCAGACAATTATTAAAAAAAAATTTCATAAATCACATACGACGTATGATTTTGATGGTTTTCGGTTGCGCTAAACACAAATTCGATATTTATATCGCAATAAAGGATTGTTTAAGCATATTGTTTGAACAAGTGTTACACAAAAGTTTTTTAACCTATAAACGACGTATGATTTTCATTGTCTTCGGGGGCGCTAAACACGAATTTGTTATTTATTTTGCAATGAACGATTGTTAAAGCATATTGTTAAAACAAACATCATACAAAAAATTTTCAAATTACAAACGACTAATGATTTTCATGGTTTTTGGGAGCGTTAAACACGAATTTGATATTTATTTTGCAACAAACGCTTTTTGAAGCGTATTGTTTTAGCAAATAGTACATCAAATTTTTGCAAAATATCACCGTTCAAAGACTTCGTTAATGGAACTAATACTTAACATCTGAATTCATACATGTATACAAAATCCAGATGGCATATATTTAAATGGTTTTTTAAGCTGCTTTTTACAAATATGTTATTTGTTGACAATACATTGACTTTTATTTGATAAGTATAAACTACTGATTGTAATTATTGTAGAAAAAATTGCACACTTATTATGATATTCACCTTCGTCTGAAGAACTGTCAAAGTCTTTACTTTGTTCATTTACAAGAAATGATTTTATTTCATCCGTTCATTCTTTACTTTTTTTTCGAAATGTTTCGTATTGATGAGAGTAATGGATCTAAGTTCAGAAGTAGACAGTTATGCATATCCTTGATTGTTGCAGAGCTGTAATATGTATACGATTATTAGAGTAGTATATATTGTACACTTTTATTCTGTAAATATTATGCATGACAAGAACTATTAAGTTTTGGACGTGAATGTTAATTAGGTGATTATACATGTTTCACTTCTTTGTTAGTAAAAAAAAAAAAAAAATATCAAAACCTGAATACAAAGACAGCTGTCAATTAGTATAAATTTTTATTGATATTTAAGAATTCCTTAAGCAAATGCGTACATCACTTAGGGTATTCTTACGATTACATCTTTAAAAAAAATCATTCTAAATGCTAGCTACTGAATTCTTACATGTTTTAAATATGAATTGAATGGGAAATACAGCAAAAGTGATCAAAACATTTTTCATCATTTAGCTTTACAAGATTTTTTTTAAATCACTCTTAGCGTTTTTTCTATTATTATTGAATTAAGAAATACATAAAGTGTATTTTTAGGATCTTACTTTTATTTATTGTGTGAGCAGTGTACGAAGTAAACATTGTTTTCAGAATTTACAGTATATTAGTATTAAGCGTTTTCCAAAAACATGAAAATGAGATATCGTTCATATTTTGATCGAATTTTGCTTAATGTTTGTTAAGACAATGCACAAAGATGCAAAATAAATCCTAGATTCAAAATAATAAACTTTAAAAACCATGAAAATTATTTGTGACTTGTATATTTGAAAATGTTTGTTTATCATTGGTATGGACAATGCATTAAGACAATTGTTTTTTGCAAAATAAATTTCAGATTTATGATAATCAAGGTCAAAAATCATGGAAATGATGTATAGTTTGTATTTTTCAAAAATGTGGTGTATTGTTTGTTTAATTAATATGCTTTAACAATTGTTAATTGCTAAAGAAACATTAAATTCGTGTTAAGCGCCCCCAAAAACCATTGAATTTATACGTTATTTGTGTTTAAAATTTTTTTTGTTCAATATTTGTTCAAACAATATGCTTAAACAATTGTTTAATGCAAGAAAAATATGAGATTTATGTTTAATACCCCTAATAACCATGAAAATCATATGTTGATTGTAATTTCAATTTTTTTTGTCTAATATTTGCTTGAACAATATGCTTAAAAAATCGTACATTGCAAATTAAATAGCGAATTTATGTTTCGTGCCACCAAAAACCATAAAAATCATACGTTGTTTGTGATTTATAAAATTTTGTTTAATCATTGAATACAAGATATGCTTAAATAATTGTTTATTAAAAAATAAGTATCAAATTCATTTTTAACGCCCCCAAAAACTATAAAAATCACTACTTACTTATTTTTCTTGGTTTAAACGTCCACAGAAATCCAACGTAAGCAACTAAAGACGGCCACTGTGATGACTTTGGCGCCACTCACAGGATACATACAATATCGCAGACATACGACGGAAACGGATTCTTAAACGAGAGTTCAAGATGAGTAAAATCATACGTATAAAAAATTTTTTTAAGCAAAATTCAGTTGAAGCGAGAATTTTAACTACTTTTTCGCGTTTTTTTCCACTGTGCAGGGTCTCCTAACACCCAATTTTTCTATCTTTTTTCGTAGAAGCTTTAGCTCTCGCTGAAAATGCAAATAACTGGTTTTTACTATTTCTGCTTTTTTTGCACCTAGGCTGATAATATTATGCTAAAATTATTATTGCATACAATTCTTGCTATCGAAACCTTTCATTAAAAAATTTCTTTGCTCCATTAGGAATTGCATGGACTTTTCAGGACTTTTTTGCTGATTCTACCTGACAAGCAGTCGTAAACGCCTTACCATACGTTAACCTATTTACTATGTGATCTCTAAAATTTAAATGCTGTTTACATTGTCTTTTTTACGATCAATCTATCGAGATACGAGATAATTTGTCGTTAATTCGATCCGTTATAAAGTAATTTACTGCAATAAATAAAATAGCAAATTAAATACTGAAGAGAAACTTGAAAAGAATAATAGTCCTTCTACGATGAACTCTGAACTGCTTTTCATATGTGGCAATAAAATTAAAGCTGCGTTCAAGATTGTTTTTCTATGAAGAAGATACTTTTTGCGATCGTTGAAATGATATACTTTAGTTCTTTCTCATTTATTTGAATAAAATCTTTAGATTTGTAATATTACTAAGGTAGTAAATAGGTTGCAAGATTGCATTTCGCATACAGAGAGTTTAATAAATCTAATTACAAGTCTACTAAAGCATATAAATTGATAAATCACAGAATATTTATTGAAAATTTAACGAATAACTAATCTTCTTTATCAGTGGTAATCGTCTAGGGGTTTGTCTTACAAGCGTTTTTGTATGATAAAGGCAAACAATTTTTAAATAATGTAATCAGAGCAATAATCCTCGATCAAATTTTAAATCTATTTGGTCAGGATGAAAATCGTTTTCTATTCAAATAAATTTATGCATGGAACTTGTATATATGGGGTAACGAACGGACGCATTGTTACTCACAATTGCATTAACATAATTTCTATCATACATAGTTAGAGTAACATCATATCAAATGGTAACTTATTTATTATTTCCAAGTTAAAAATGTGGTTTTTAAGAAAATCAACCTTATTACGTAATCTTTGATACTCTTTCAAAAATACTGGTTGTCTCTTTCTCTACAGCAACTCGTAATGTTTCACAAAACCGAATGCTCTGCAGACTTAGATTAAGCCACAAGTTCTTTGATTTACTACAGAAAAGAATATCAAATCATTTAGTAATATCAATTGAAATAAAAAATACATTGCACCGGATTCTATGTACTTACAACTAATTTCTTACTTGTAGGACATTTAGGTTAATCATAAAAAAGTTAAATTTTGATTTTTTTAAAGCACGAAGTAAATTTTTGTATTTCAGCTTTTTAGAATAATGTGTACATCTTAACAATTTTTTTTCAGATTAAGATATTAATATGTAGAAAAAAAACCCCTCCCAATAAATTAGCACAAAGCTTTCTCAAAAACATTTTTTTTGCAATTATTTACCCAAAAACAAAAACAAAAAATATGACGATTTAAACTGGGAAAAAAAGTTATTATAATGCTCTATGATGTGGAATTTTTTCAAAAATAAGATTATAATTTTCACCTGAATAGTAAAAACAATTCTAATGAAATTTATTTTCTTAAACGAAAACTTCTTCAACTCTCATTTATACTTTAATTACATTAATTGAGAGTCATCTCAACAATCCTCTTTCAGATTTTTCCTACGTTTTTTTTTTATCAGGCGTGTGTATGTGTGTGTGTGTGTGTGTGTGTAATTTAAAATTACACGCTAAAGAGCATACAGGTCACTCTAAATCAGGTGAGCTTAATATTTGTTAAAATACATACTTGGTGGCTTTAATGACGGAATCTCAAAGCGGAAGATAAAAAGGAGAGGAATCGTAGAATAGAATTGAATTCGTTTCGTCTTTGACCACCAATTTAACTCTTCAGTGTGGCACATTAGCAATCCAAGCCCCAGATGAACACAATAGACAGACAAAAACTAGCACTGATATGCTCAACTTTACACTGCTATGGCGATATTGATATAAATAGTTCATAGGATTAAATGAAAGTTTGGAAAACCTGGAAACTTTAGCCGAGAGCTAGTGTATAATAATCATATAGTCAAAAATTTCTTTTACTTTTAACTTGTACGTTAATTATTTCGATTAAGAAATCATCTTAACCATCCAAATTCAGATTTTTCGTACGTACTATGTACGCTTCCTCATAGAGTAGGCTTTGTATCAGTAAACAAATTTTTTTGTACACATACGTTAGAAATGTTTTATGTAGTGTCTAGAATTAAAAAAATACCATTTTTAGAAAAATTGTGTGTGTGTGTGTGTGTGTGTGTGTGTGTGTATGTAATCAGTCATATCTCAGGGACCCAATGGTATATTTCGATGATTCTAGGCTTAAAATTTCTATTATCTCAACCTTATGGCAGCTCAAAAAGAAAATTGATGTTTTATACCTTATCAAGGTTCTCATAAAGATTTTTATAGTCCAGAAAAATGTTTTTTAATTATTTAAGGGTAAAAAAATTTTTCTTTAAATTTATAAATAATAATATCTGATAGAGCTTTGAAATAGCCCTATTTTTTATTTTGAATCGTTTTGATAAAGTATTTTGTTTAGTTTTTATTAAAAAAATACTAAAATTTTTGTGGAGAATCCCCCATATCCTAAAAACATTTTGAGTTATATCGATGATTTAAGGCATTCAACATTTATTTTTCTATCCTTGTATTAATTAAAAAACAAAAATTTCAGTCTTATACCTTATAAGGCTTGTTATAACAATTTTTTATGTACGGAAAGCGTTTTCTCGATACTTAAAAAATAAAACAATTGAATATCGATTTATTTAATAGTTATATCTAATAATGCATTAATAGCTTCATTTGAAATTAAAAAATTTTGTTTACCTCATGCCTTTCTTTTATTGAATAAGATCTACAACTTTTTTTCTCGAATAAGTCATACCTCAGGAACCCTCAAAATGATTTTCATGTTCTAGGGCTCTAACTGTTTCTTTTTATATTCTTATGTGGGTTCACCAAATGATTTGACGTGTTATACCCTATCAATGTTGTTATAACAATTTTTAATGCTAAAACAAAAGATTATGCTGTTTTTGGAGTGAAAAAATTTAAATTGGATTTCATCATAGTTATATTCTATAGATAATTAGATAGCTTTACATAATTTTCCAATATTTAAACTACAAGATAATTATAACACATAATTTAAATCGTTTTGATATTATATTTAATATTCTTTTTAGTTAAATGATTGCAGAATAATGTTGTTAAGGAAGCTTTGTTGTAATTTATTGGCAGCGGTATTTTCTTCGCTATGTGTGTGTGTGATTTCAAATGATATACACACACACGCCTTATGAGAAAATAGCTCGTACGAAAATTCTGGGAATGAATGGTGAAGATCATTTCGTAATTAAAATAATTAACGTACCAGTAAGAGTAGAAGTTTTTGAGTATATATCTATTATATATACCAACATTAGGCTAAATATGCCAGATTTCCCAATTTCCATCGAATCCCATGGACTTATTTTATCAACTACGTTATCTAAGTATAATGTTGGGAGTATTATTTCTAGTATTAGTCGACCTATCATGTTTGTCTATGGCTTAATTAGCTAATGCGCCACACTGAAGACTCCAAGTTAGCGATCAAGGACAAACAAATCTAGTTCCATCCCACGATCGCTCTTCTTTTTCTCTTTTGCTCTGAGCTTCTGTCAGTAAAGCCACAATTTATAAATTTCAACAAATGCTGAACTTAAAAATCAACGTACAAGTTACAGTATAAGAAGTTTGCTGTTATATTATTAATATAATACTAGCTTACGGTTAAGCATGGCAGACTTTCCAAATTTTCATCTAATCCTGTGGACTTACTATATCAATCTCGCTAAAACAGTGAAGTACTGAGTGTATTAGTGTTAATTTTAATTTAGTCATCGTGCTCGTCTGTGGCTTGAATTGCTAATGTGCCATACTAAAGAGTCCAAGTTTGCGGTCGAGGACGGAACGAATCTACTTCCATTCCACGATTTCTTTTCTTTTTGCCTTTTCCTCGGAGCCTATATAAGTAAAGCTACCAATTATAAATATCAAGAAATGTTGAACTTAGGAATAATCGTATTTCGTAAGGGGGTTAATAGTAGCCATGGGGCCGGGGGGCCGGGGAGCCTGTCTACCAATCGAATCCTTACTACTATTTTAATATAAGATGTATCCATGTATTAGGGCTGCCACAAGACAAGACAATACGATATTTTTAAAATCTCGTTATCGTTATTGATAAACACTTACAAATCAAGTCTTGTCTTGTTCTTGTATTTTTCTTGTACATGTTATCTTGATTTTGTCTTGTCTCGTTCAAGATCTTGTTCAAGAAATCTTGATTTTGTCTTAAAATATCCATAGTATTAATATTTTTTTAATTTGAATAATTAGAGATGAAAAAAAGGATGCTTCAATAAGATAAATAGAAGGTACTAGATGAATAAATAGATAAATAAATTAGTTGTTGAATAAATTCAAACACAACTTTAAACAAATTTATTTTCATAAACATTTTAAATGCGAGTTATAAAGTTAAACATCGACTCTTATGACTTTTTTAACATCTTATGTTTGTAATATCTTGTATCTTAAACATCTGTGTTGTATATCAAATTTTTAGATGACTTTATTAATTATGAGATCAAATTAAAGGTAAAAAACCCATTTTGGAGAAATCTTCTTTTTGCTATCAGTTCTTTACAATGGTACTTTGCCAATTTTTGGTTTTAGGTGGCTTTTCATCCAGGAGCT
>JAPYYV010010102.1:0-17907 GCA_030522625.1 Copidosoma aretas
CGTATAAATGTAAGAGAACACATAGCGTCACTAATAATTTACCCTCGTTATACTTATAATAACGCATTTATAAGAAATTAAATTGAAACGTATGACATATGCATGCGAGAGAGAGAGAGATATATATATATATACACGTATATACACTCACAATTAGAAAAAAAAAAAAAAAAAAAATTAAATAAAAAGAGATAATAATTTAAACGTGAAAATGGTGAATGAAAACGATCAAGGTGATGCTGACGTGACAGTAGCTGAAGCACTAATGGAGTCGCTTACCGCGAACTTTTCCTTCAAGCACGCGATTAAATCTATTCCCATATTTGATGGAAAAAACATTCCTCTTAAGGATTATATACAGGATATTAGGAACAGAGAAAGTTGGGTCAGAGACGACCAAAAAGATCTATATAAGAGGGCGGTCTTGCAAAACTTGCGTGGTGCTGCGAGTGTCAGTGTGAGTGGCCAAAAGTTTGAAAATCTTGGGGCATTTATAACCCATTAAAAAAAAAGATATGCGACAGGATAAACTGTCGCTTATTATCAAACTCAGCTGCAGAAATTGCGTCAACGACAAGGCCAATCAGTGGGTGAATATTATGATTATGTAAACCTACTGCTGAGCGGTGCTGAAAAGGCTCTGATGTAAAATAAGGGCAATACGTACGACGCGCGTATGATGACCCCAATAAACGACATGGCGTCAGACATGTTCATAAAAGGTCTGGCACTCGCAGTGATTTTCATCGACATAATCAACAAGATAGATATAATAATCAACCATTTCAAGAACATCAAATAGGATAAAATAATAGTCAATTAATCAATAACCCTAATTATTATTATAATTCTAATAGGCAATTTAATAATAATCCGAATTTTCGAGGAAATTTTAGAAATAATGAAAGAAATCGATATCATGTTAATCAACAAAATACAAATAATTTTGGGCAAAATAATTATAATCAATATAACAATGAGAGTCCTAATAGTTATTATGCACAACAAGATTCGAATTTTAGTTCTAGGAAGAACCAACCTAATCGAGTCAAAAATAATAATTACAATAGATACCCTCAAAACAATTATAATAATTATAACCAACAAACTTTTAATTCTAATTATCAAGGACAAAATTATTAAAATTATCAACAGCCAAGAGACAACCACCTACCTCATCATTTCAACTCGCAGGTGGCTTACCCCCAATGTCGTTCAGAGGTGAGCCCTCAGCGTTTCTATCAGAACCAAACGCCAAGTACTATGGCACAGGTAATGGATATTGCAATAAAATCAAAACCGTTCACATCGGTACATGTCAAGGACTTGGAGTAGACGATGAGCCGACTAGTATAAGATTATACGTCCCTGAAAGTAGGAATCGGTATAAAACTTTTATGCTTGATAACATAGCCGCAACGAACTTAGTAAAAATAAACCAATTAGATCAAGAACTCCCAGTAGAGTTAGGTAGTATAATTAATTTAACAGGAATAACGCCCCACCCTGTTTTAACGAAGGGCGTAGTATTTATAACTATGCAAGGAAGACCTACAATTTTTCATATTGTCCCTACTGATTTTCTGATAAAAGATGGCGGACTACTCGGTCGAAAATTTTGTAAAGACCGACGGGCCACATCATCATACTATCACGATGCTATCGTGTTAGATGATGATGTCATGAACCCTATTCCATTTTTGAAGGCACCTGAGGAAATAATTTCATTAGGAAAGGGAGAAAAAGAACGAGTTCCTCAAAAACTCAAAAAATAAGCCCAAGAAAACCAAATTTTAGCCACTACGTTTAATCCAAATAATAGATTAGACAATTACAAAGATAAAACTAAACAACAAAATCCTTATGATGAATATGTAGCAGGATCACCAGAAAAATCAGATATACCAAGATATGAAAAATTCGGTGATATAAAGGCGGATATACAGTTCCAAGATAAGTATAACAAATTCATTTCGACTGAAAGAGGAGATAGTCCTAAGACCATTTTTTTCCCCGATATAAAAAGTAACGAAAACAATCAGTGTAAATATAGTAACTTACATGACAACAAATCTCAATGTAACTCCTTAGATGTCATTCTTCAATGCAATATTAATATGAAACGATACGATTCTAACTTAGAACAACAGAATGAAGATAAATCAGTCAAATATTCTATCAAAGCCAGAACATGTCAAGTCGTACAAATTGATTTAATCAGTACTGATTTGAGCGAAGGTTATTTGTCACGTATAAACGTGAGACATGATGACGTGTATTTAGGGAAAGGAATAATAAGAAATGAAAACAGCCGGTGTAATGTTACGGCCATTAACACTAAAGATGAAGATGTTACTATCGAAGTAAACCCGAAGGAAATTTTATCCTTTGAATACATAACCCCCGAATTTGATCCTGACACTAATAGTGAATATGAGGGACCTGCAATTGTGAATAATCAGGAAAGGGTCAAGGAGCTTAAGAAACTGGTGCATACAGGCCATTTAAACCTAGAGGAATGAGAGAAAATTTACCAATTAATTTCTGAATATCTAGATATTTTTTTGTTACCAGGAGATTCGTTACCCTGTACAAATCTTGTAGCGCACGAAATTCCAACAGAAAATATCATCCCGATTAACACTAAACAATATTGTCATCTACCAGTGCATAGGAAAGTTCTAGAAGAACATTTGACAAAAAACTTAATGATGTAATTATTGAACCTTCATCTTCACCATACAATTAACCTCTTTTGATTGTTCCAAAAAAACCGGACAGTCAAGGAAAACCAAGATGGAGAATAGTTATCGATTTTAGGAACTTGAATAAAAAGACAATTGGTGATGCGTATCCATTACCTAATATTGCTGATGTCATGGACCAGTTAGGTGGATCCGTGTATTTTTCAGTATTTGATTTAGCGAGCGGATTACAGCAAATTCCTATGGCTAAGTGTGATAAATTTAAAACTGCGTTTACAACACCACATGGATGCTACCAATATTGTCGTATGCCAGAAGGTCTGAAAAATGCACCAGCCACTTTCCGACGACTAATGGATTCAATATTAAGAGGCCTATTAAATGTTGAAATGTTAGTATATTTGGATGACATTATAATTTATGCTAAGGATCTAGTAGACCATGACAAAAAAATTAGATTGCTTTTTAATAGATTTAGGACAGCAAGAATGGTTCTGCAACCAGACAAGGTCGAATTGTTGAGAAAAAAAGTAATACTCCTTGGACACATTGTGAGCCGACGAGGGATTGAACCAGACCCTAAAAAGATTCAGGCGGTTAAAGAATTTCGAGTCTCGAAAACAGTCGAAAACATCAGACGATTTTTAGGATTAGCAGGCTATTATTGTCGATTTATCAAAGATTTTTCGAAAATTGCTAAGCCACTATCGGATCTTTTAAAAAAGGGAGAACAATTTGAATGGACTAGTGCCCATACAGAGAGTTTTAAGACAGTAAAAAATCATTTATGTAAAGACCGTATATTGCGATTTCCTGATTTTAGTAAATCATTTAAGTTAATAACAGATGCATCTGATTATGCAATAGGAGCAATTCTAAGCCAAGAACTGGATGGATTTGACCACCCGGTCACCTATCTTTCAAGAACCCTAAATAAAGCCGTGATAAATTATTCAACGACGGAGAAAGAATGTCTAGCAGCTTTATATGCAATACATCATTTTCGATCTTATTTATTAGGAAATAAATTTATACTCGTGGCCGATCATGAGCCCTTGAATTGGATGCATACCAGAAAAGATCCAGGACAACATTCAATTCGTTGGATGTTAAAATTTACTAACTATGAATATACTTTCCAATACAAACCGGTAAAACTGAACACAAATGCAGATGCACTTTCCAGAAATCCTGTAGGATGATCTTTACATACAGAAAATGATATAAATTATGGACAACCACAGTTAAGAATAATGGCGATTGGTCGAAAAAGGATGGAGAATAAGAAGAAAACAGAATCACAAGATCAAAGAAAGGAAACAGTTACATTTAAACCAACAACTACCAACCCTAAAACATCGCCAGCAACTCGGAAGGAGGTAATAGAAGCAACAAAACCTAGGACCATGGCCAAATCGGGAACAAGTGTACCTTAATTAGCCATGGGTCCAGGACGACCACTTGGTTCAACAACAAATAGAGAGCGACAAAAATTAGATCATAGTGTTATTGCTCAAAGAACTCGAACAAGAACAGTGGCTCAATCTAAACCAACATCATCGGGTATAGAAGAAAATGCCCCAAAACCACTACGAGACTCAAGTTCTTTGAAAGCCAATTTTTCAGACACTGAAACAATTATCAATTAAGAGTCAGCCCCATCAACATCATGTAACAGCGAAACAAATATTAGAAAGGCAGATTATAGAAATAAGACGCAGATAAATCAGCAAATATCCAACGTGCCGGTAAGAGATATAATAAACGTCGGCGCAACCTCAAGAACAAGTATGTTCTCAGAAAATGACTTAAGTGATAGCAAATTAACCTCGGAAGACAATATTCAACCACCTGTATATGACCCCTGCAGAAGTGGGTTGAGACAAGAATCAACTGAGACAAATTCAACGACTTACGCTGACTCGGACATGGACGTTACTAATACAGAAAGTAATATAACCCCTGTATCATTAAGTGAGGACTCTTGTGAGAATATTTCTCACGATAAAGATAGATTTACTGACCGTAATGATAAAATAACTTCCCAACAAATACAAGAACTATCAAAAAGATTCGATAAAAGCCTCCGAGAATTTTTAAACAAAACTAGAGTTCATTAAGAATTGGAACCAACGAACCCGGAGAATCTCAACATTACTAGATTTTCTAATGGAGATCAACCAGATCCTAAAATTCAAGACATATTAAACGAAACGGATACTTATGACCCAAAAAATTTTGATGACTCCGTACTACATGATAAAATTACTAAGATATCAAAACAAGCAGCAAACTTTAAACCCCTATTTGACGAGAATACTATTTTACAAAAATATATAACGAACGGAAGACTATCAATCACTCCACGAATACAGAAAGGAACCCCATTAAGTTCGAGTACACCGACACAGGTGACTGCAAAAGATAGACGATCTAAAGCACCTGACTTAGAACAAATAACAGAAGAACCCTAGGAGAACTTGGACGAAAAAGACGTGGACTCAATAAATTATAATAAAAGAAAATCAATAAATCATACTGCACCTGATTTTATGCTGCTATCAGACTTATACCCTTTTTAACCAATAAAACGATACAAAAACGAAAATGGAAAAGTGTACGTAAGTCCCAGCGATAGTAGTAGCAGTAGTACCGATAATTTCCAAAATAGGCCTAAATTAATAAATAACGTGATCACTACTAGGTATTGTCCCACATATAAGAGAGATAATATAGTACACTTCAGCAGCAAAGATTGTCAACCAGTTACATTTGTCTCCTGTTGAGATCGATAGGTGCGCTAGACCTCAATTATTTGAAATCGAAGAAACCAAAAGTAGGCCAAATATTAGTAACACCTTATGGAGGACATAACACACTGACATTCGTTATTAATGAAATATCTACAGATTTAATAACCTCAAAAAATCTTACGAAAGCTTTTAAATCGCTTAAACGGATAATAATGAGGCAAAACCTAAAAACCTTTCGAATTTCAAGAAGGGGAGACCTCACAGATAAATTAGAGCTCAGATTAATAACAGAAACATTATCAACAAAGTTTGATGAAATGCCTATACAGATTACCATCTGTTACGGTAAAGTTGATTTTCCAAAATCTGAAGATCGAAAACACATAATAAAAATTCTACATCATAGCCCTATTGTAGGTCACAAGGGAATAAATCAAACTTACCGGAAAATTCGAGAACGATTTTATTGGCCTGGAATGAGAAATGATATTCTTAATTATGTACGGCAATGCAGTAAGTGTCAGGAAAAAAAAATTGAACGAATAAAAACAAGAGAACCACTGGTGCTTACAGACACACCTATTAAAGCTTTTGATAAAATTTCCATCGACACTTTTGGTAAATAAAGAATGACACCCAATGGCAATTGTCATTCATTAACGATTCAATGCAATTTGACTAAATAGATCATATTAGTCCCTGTACCTGACTGAAGATCAAGTACCATAGCTGATGCACTAGTACAAAATCTGATCCTAATTTATGGTGCACCCAGAGCGATCTTATTAGATAGACATACAACATTTATGTCTAATTTACTGGATTAACTTATGAGAACCCCAAAAACGAACTATTTGACGACGTCATCATATCATCCACAAACGAACGGATCACTAGAGCGGAGTCATGCCGCCCTGGCTGATTTTATAAGAACTTATTCTGAAACTTATGATGACTGGGAAAATTTGGCTAAATTTTCAGCTTTTACTTATAACACGAGTGTACATACGGCAACAAATTTTACACCCTATGAACTTGTGTTTGGTAGAATAGCAAGGTTGCCGCTAAAAATACCTAAAGATGAATGCGGCAAAAACCAGCAAATAAAAATGAAAATGCAGGCAAAAGCCAGATATGATAAAAAAATAAAACCTTTAAATGTTAAACCAGGAGATAACATGTAGGTAAAGAAGGAAGTGCGTACCCATAAATTTGATCGCTAGTATATTAAACCCCCAAAAGTAAAAACAATTTTGGAAGGAATTATTATATTACTTGAGAATGCCGACGGTGAAATCATTCGAAAACACAGAGATACATTAAAACCAGTTCCACAATAGTATCCTAGTAAAAATAATGTTTTACATATCTTACAGAGAAGAAACAGCAATGTAGATTATATTGGCCATCTTAATGATAATACTACCCGAAGGTCGCGCATATCTAAACTATGCCGATCATGGCAACTATAGTATAGAGCCACTAAAAATGAACCCTGGAATATACTATGAACGAATTGGAATTACAATAATTAAAAAAGCTAACTGGAAGATTGTGATATGGCTTGATATAAATAAATTCATATTAAAACATACACCTACTCCAGGATTGAATGAAACCTTTAGACGTTGTGTTATACAGTTTAATTATCCTAATTGTACTAATTGTATGAAAATGGACCTTTTAAATTTAAAAATAGTGCGATTGGAAAATCTTAAAGCAACAATATCAAACATAATAAAAACTGTGGGAACCTATGCGGGAGACAACGTTATCCCACCTCCCAGCATAAGAACAAAAAGATTGACACCTTATGGAATTATTGGAAGTATTGCTAAAGAACTCTTTGGTTTAGTCACAGAGGACGACATCAATGTCATTAACACTAACATTGACAATTTGCATGCAGATCAAAAATAATATATCAAATTATATGAACAAAATAGCCATATTTTTGCAACTGCATTTTAAGAACTATATAATTCTACGGAATATATATTTTAAAATATATTTTACAAAAAGATATATATTATTTTAAATACATTTTATTTTTGAATATATTTTACAACAAATTGCGGACATACTAACTTTAGGACAAGATTTTACTACCGACAGATATCTGATACATTTATCAACTTATCTTAGAAGAACTAAAGCTACCTTAGATTATATTATTTGTTCCCATAAAGATCTGATTGACATTTTACATAGCCTTCAAAGAGGACAAGCGTATCCAAAATTATTTTCTCCAAAAATATTATGAACCGTAGCCTAGGATGTAAAAAATCTTGCAGGAAATCTAGAATCTGCAGCAACAGTAGATAATCTTTATGCTGGTGAAATATGCACTCTAAGCAAAGTAGATGTTGTGCATCAAGATAATAGAACCATGATATTATTACATGTGCCACTCGTAGATCGAACACCTTATAATCTTTATAGACTACATTCTGTCATGATACCTCAGCCTAGACAAAATGGGTCTACCCACATAAAACCATCGTATCCTTACTTAGCAATAGCGGCAGACCATAATTCATATTTACGGTTGAACGAAGTCACATTTAATCGATGTGACAAAACTGTGTATGGATACATATGTTCAGCTATGTATTTATTAAAAGAACCCTATTTTGTGAACGAATGGGAAATTCTTATGCTATTACGACCTGGATCAGAAGTATTTAAACACTGTGAAATTATATCTACATTAAAAGAGAAAGCCAATGGACCTATTTGTCAGGTGACAATTCATGGTTGTATTCAATGGCCAATGAAGAACAACTAATTATAATTTGTCCTAATAAAAGAGATCGACAGAAAAAAATAAAAGGCATAGGTCTGTTACGATTGATTGATAGATGCACAGGAAAAATCAACAAATCGGCTTGAACCAGTGAACACAAAATTGTCACCCAAATTCAGTACACATGTTAGGTGAAAGTTAATTTAAATTTAACAGTGTTACATGAGCCGTTAAAAGATATTACTGATTTCCACGATGCAATAAAATCAATTCAAGAACTAAATTTTAATAAAGAATCACGGGGAGGCGAAGAGGTAAAGGTACGAAACATAATGAACCAAATGGAAAAATTACGAATCCGCAAATTGGAGGAAAAACAAACTTCTCTTTTAGTTTCAATACGTAATGTCATCGAAGCTATTATTGTTATAATTATAATAGGGATAATTATCAACAATGCAAGAAGACGTTTCAAGAAAACTAAAAAATGTAGCGTCTCGGATAAATTTATGAAATGCACCGTTCCAATGAACACAGAACCCCGAGTAACTATAAAACAAGAACTAAAAGAACATAAACCAACAAAACCTTATGTCGAAATTGAGAATAAACCTAACACACCTAAATCATTCAGAACCCAACCTATAATGAAGTCACGGAGTTTGATACTCCCACGTCATACACCACAAAAGTTGGAAATCGATTCATAGATCAATAACAAATTGATACTATTTTCCTTTCAGGCTTTATGATGAACTTTAACTCCAACATTGAAATATCAATAAAAACCAAAGTTAATATAGATCGTCCGTTACATAAAGTTATTGAACAACTAGAAAAGAAAGGAAACATCAAGGAAATGCACATACTTCTGGATTGTCAGTTATTCACAACGAATTATAAATTCCATTTACGCTATTGACTCATTTATTAAAGAACCTTATATAACGCTAAATAAAGAAGAATAAATTCGGACACCTTCTACTTGTAAGATAAAATCCATCATCGGTCAACCAGATAGGATTTCTTCGTCAATGTCACCAAAAAATGATAAAAATGATATACCAAATATTGACCCAAAAACACTTATGTCTTTTTTACCGTGGGATATAAAAGAAAAGGAAAGAGAAGAAGACTTCTTTAATCATTTTGCACGATTTGGAACCCTGGAAAACTGTTATGCCGTCAGAGATCGAGGAGGATGACTATCTCAAGGATATGTTAAATATATGAACCCCGAAAGTGTTATCCTGGCATTGTAGAACGATAAACTCAAATATCACACTAAGTATGCAAAACCAATGAAAAAAGGTGCCCAACATCGGACAAACCCAAAAATAATTCACCCCGCCTGTCAACAACAAGTTGATTCGAACACTTATCAACGACATATCATTACATGTAAAAGGCAACAACAAATCAAGTCTTCAAGACCAAAATCAACCTCTTATCATCGCACCATTGATTTACGAGAGAAAATCAAGAATAGCAGAAAATTAACCCAATATAAGAACCTTTCTATTCAGTAGTCTTCATCCTACAACAAGGTATGAAATACATCACTTTTAGTTTTGAGTAACAAAAAAAAAAAAAAAGAAACATCATTGATATAACATTATGCAATTGTGATTGTAAAGGTTATGAAAGAACAAGTGTTCAGAACTGAATATATGTACCCATTGCACAACCCTCTCCGCATGCTTTTTATTATTCTCATTTATTAATAATCGACAAATTGATACAATTATCAACAACACGAAATATGCTATAATACTCATACATATACATGTATGAATCCACAATCATCACATAACACGTATCTACCCTAAACTTACAGATTCATCGTGACCAGTTAAAAATCCAACATAATAGAAGTAGAAGCTGACGGACGGCGTCTTGACTTGTTAATTCAGGGAACATATAGTTGACTAATGCTAAAGAAAATATTAGGAGGCTATGGAACTGTACAATCTTTGGAAGAACAACGATGCGCAATGAAATACACGGATTAACATGGATTTGTATGTTAAACCAGAACCTAATATTTAGAAATTAATATGATTCCGTTCTTAAAAATTCGTCAAGAACGGTAGCTTATACTAGTATGTACCAAGCACGAGTAATTTTGTTGATGTACGCAAGTTGAATATTATGCACAAAGTAATTAAAAATCACAACTTATGTCAAATCACAAATTCATGCTATAAACATCTGCTGTCAGTAGTTCTAACCGATGGAAACGGACATTGCACACATTGTACGTGATTTATCTGCGATTAAAAGAATAATCATTACTTTTTGAACAGTCATTTAGCTTCTTAGTTTATTCATTGACGTTATATTAAAAAACTCAGCTGTAAATACCCCTTTCATTCGACATTTTTTTAAATTTTCGGAGTAACCTTCAGAAGAC
The DNA here is from genome assembly GCA_030522625.1 of Copidosoma aretas. Taxonomy (NCBI): domain Eukaryota; kingdom Metazoa; phylum Arthropoda; class Insecta; order Hymenoptera; family Encyrtidae; genus Copidosoma; species Copidosoma aretas. The sequence goes on from JAPYYV010010102.1 coordinate 10,618, forward strand.
GTTAACAAACTGGGGGGCTGCGGGGCAGTTGCAAAATTTCGCCATGACGTAGAGCACTGCTCGGCATGCACCTTGCAGATATGCACACACTTTTTTTCAAAAAAGACGTATTTTTAAAATTTCTTAATTTCCAGGAATCCAAACGTAATTTATATGAAATCAAGGAAAAAATTTTGATAAATTAATTTTATGATGAAATTTTTTTTTCTAAAATTAGAAAATTGTAATGCAAAAAACACAGGGCATTAGGAATTCGTTTTTCAAAAGTATTGAGAGTATAATAATAATAAAAAATTAGCAATGTTTAATCAACATTGGTAAAAGAAATATTTAGATGAGACGGAATATATACATCCACACAATTATTTTTAAATTTTATTTAATACACCAAATTAAGATAATTTTTACAGCAACCTTATACAACCCTGCTGTGGAAGTTGTTAAACCTATACCTATCTATAGCCTCTTATCCTAGGCTCTGTCATAACGCATAACCTTTTGTCCCATCTTCCCTAACTATTATACCTCCTCTTTCCATCTCTCGATCCCATACTATTCCCCATATAAGTCCTGTACCTATCCAAGACGCCCACGAAGCATACCCTCGGGTCGTTTTGTAGTGCAGAACCTCTTTTCCATTCCTGTACCACAATTACCCAGAGCAACAACGGATCATACCTTTGAGTCGCCTTGTGGTGCAACACTAGTTGCGAGACTTGGGAACACATCCTAGCTAGAAACGATTCTAAACTACTTCCCGAGTTGACCCGACCGGGATTCGGATGCCTGCTGTACTCGAGCAGTCGTACCTCGGACTAACGCATTATATTTTTAAACAGAACCAAAATTTTTTTTTCAGTCGTTATAGGTATGTAAAAACAAAACTAATCAGCCTCAGTAGAAGCCTAGTTCAAAGGAATCCTGAGATACAATTGATTACACATATACGCATACATACACACACAGATAGACATTTTGCTGAACAGTGTGATTGGATTCTTAGCTTCATGGCACATATTTATAACATGACATCTCGACGTGTGATTTTCGTCCATACTAAAGCTTTATCTATGAGTAAGCAATAGATTAATATCTCAATCATGTCTCGCAATTTTAATCTCTCACTGTACCACAGTGTTACTAATACAACTTAAAACAATTAGCGTTTATGCAACAGTGACAATAGATATTGATTTCGTAAAATTCCAGCTCTTGAAGGAATAAATTTTTTAAAATCCTTTCTATACATCTATAGGAAATTTAACAATTTATCACAGATAAGATTAATGTATGATGGCTGTACGAAACTTTCCTTGCCATCTGTATTTTTGTAAACACGTAACATCGATAATTGTTACGTTGGTAATAAAGGAACGGGTTTTTTTCTCACACAGACATGAAATTTTAACTTTATTACTCTCCCACACGTATAAACAGAGGAAGACCTACACTCCTAACCTTAAAACAGTGAAAAACGAGACAGTTTTACTTTTAAAAAGGACTATTTGCATGATTTCGAAACTAAAAACAAAAAATCATTCGGACGCTGTTCCCTACTGAGCACCGTGATGACCATAGTCTGAGCCTTATACTCATCGCATCATTTGTAACCTCGAGAAAGTAATCATATAAGCGCTTTTTAGATATATCCAGCCCTTCAGCGCGTTTTGAACAAGAAAAGAGATTTATTGTGGCCTTTTTATTCCTGAATATGGTAAATTCCATTAATTGCATCTAAATTGCGGTATATCGTCTCTTACCTCAAAATAAAAGACGGATAAAGCTTTTTACGATGTAATGGAGCTTCTGGTGCGAATCAGAAACAAGAAATGTTTTTTCTTTGGTTTATTATTGCTGAACACTACTTGGATCAATATCTTGACTCACAACTCGGTGTGGTATCTCTGACCTGAAAAACAGTGTTAAAAATTAGTGTGTAACGCTGGAAAGGAGTATTGAGCATGTTTTAAAGACCCGGAAATGCCTTAACCATGCGTGATTCTCAGTTGTAAGCACTGCAAACACCGCAGCCTGAATGAATAACCCTACGCATTATCTATAACCTCAAAAATGTGTTAACTGTAAATGTGATACGTATCAAACGATGATGTTTCAGATTTTATTGCGGTTTCAGAGGCACAGGGATCAGTATAATTAATTTTACACAATTTTTCTAAGTGGGAATTATTGTCCTTTAAAACCTATTATACCTTTTACACGTGTACTAGACAATACATGATGTGTTGCAATCCCTAATCACTGGGGTCAGGTTCATTGTAGGCACGTCATAGCACAGCGAAATACCCTCAGGCATTAAAAATGTGATGTCAAGGAAAAATTGTAAATAGACGTTATGGAAATTTAACATGCCTAGAAAAATTGTTAGTTAAATAATCAATAATTATTGTATGAACAAACCATAATATTTATACTTACATGATTTAAATGCACTTAAAAAAAGAATCTATGGGTATTTCGAAACGTTGTAATTGATACTACGAATAAAGTAACTATTTGACAGCACAGCTTTTAAAATTCTTTGTTTAAACCATACGTTATGTCAAAAATACTCTGGAAGTACAGTCTGCCGCACTTGCAGTGCGTAAAAATTGCGTACTGTCTACTTCTACAGTCTTACGACAAACAAATACGACAGTGTCTGCCGCAAGACTTGAAATATCATCGTTTGACACGTCACACATCCATGTTTAACACGTTTTTGAGGTTATACATAATGCGTACGGTTATGAATTCAGGCTGCGATTTTTGCAGTGCTTAAAACTGAGAATCACGCATGGTGAAGATATTCCCGGGTCTTTAAAACGTGCTGCATGCTTCTTTCCAGCGTTACACACGATTGTTTAACACTGTTTTTCAGGTGAGAGATATCACACCAAGTCGTATATCATGATTTTGATCTAAGTAGTGTTCAGAAATAATAAAGGCACTGGAAAAACATTTTTTTTGTTTCTGATTCGCACTAGGAGCTCTATTACATCGTGAAAAACTTTATTATTTTTTTATTTTAAGGTTAGAGAAGATGTATCTAAATTTAGATGCAATCAATGGTCTTCACCATGTTCAGAAATGAAAATTCCACAAGAAATCTATTTTCTTCGTCTTCAAAATGCGCTAAAGGGCTTCGCATGGCAAAATAGCGCTTATACGATTACTTTCTTGAGGTTACAAATGATGCGATGGGTATAAGTCTTAGACTATGGTCATCACGGTGCTCGGTAGTGAGCAACGTGAGAATAATTTTTTGTTTTCAGTTTCGAAATCATGCAAAGAGTCCTTTTAAAAGTAAAACCGTTTTGTTTTTTACTTTTTTAAGGTTATGAGTGTATAATTTCCACTGTTGATACAGGTGGGAGAGTAAGAAAGTGAAAATTTCATGTCTGTGTGAGAAAAAAACCCGTTTTTTTATCACCAACGTAACAATTATCGATGTTACGTGTTTTACACTTATTGATTAGTTTTTTGAGGTCAGGTGTAGTAAATCGTATTTGTCACCATGGTTAGGGCCGTGGTCATGTCTGTCAAGGATAGTTTTACGTACTTGACCTTTTTCTCCGTCTTTAGAAATGTTTACGAAGCAAAATAATGAAGAAACTCATTTTTTTCAAGTACTTTCTTAGCTTCTAGAAGCCACTAGGGTCAGCCATTTTGGATTTGACATCCAACCATGCGACATCAAAAACTAGAGAACAAAAGCTAAATTTGCAGTCCGCACACGCCTTGACACACCTTAACACAATTTGGCCGAGGGGTCTCACGTTCACTGACAATGCCCTATATATATATATTCAATAATTCGGATTTTGAATGGAAAATTTTATTTGGTTCGTGTTGTAGAGTTTAAAAAAATAATTAATGCACATTTTTTTTTTTTTTTTTTTAATTAAAAACTCTAATCGATGTAGCCTCTCAAAGAATATCTAGTTTTCATAGATACAGATATACTCCTTGTGTATGTGACATTATAATGACATATGTAAAAAAACAGCCATTTTGATTTTTTACTATAACTCGAGTAAAAATAATGTTTTTTTTCTTGAAACCTTGAGGAATACTTGGTTTCGGTATACTGTTGACAATTTCTATTTATCAATTAATGTCATGTAACTTTTTCTGCGTTGTTTATGGTTATGTGTACGTTTGATACTTTTTTCGAAACGCTGTGTCTTGGGAAGTTTTACATCGTTTTCGATGTTTTGCGTCTCATTTTTTTCGTACTCAATTGTAGAATATACATGCATAGTGTATGCTTCATAACGTAACATATATATGGTGATTTCTATAACTTTGAAAATACCATAATTTTAATGTACTATATCGTTTAAAATTTTTATTTTTAGAAGAAAGAAAAAATACGTGACAGTTATTTTTCAAAATTATACAAGACAGACCAAATGGAACTTTGTATGCAAAATTCTGATTATAAGAAGTGTATGAAAGCAGGGTAGTTGGTAAAGTAGAAACTCTCTCTGATGTACTAAATAGTATTATATTTTTCTCTTAACTAAATATTACGTAAAAGAGAGAGAAGATGCATATAAATTTTTTATATTTGTAGCACCGGTAAGAATTTGAGTTTTTTTTATTGCATCAGTTTTGATAAAAAATAATTTTCTAATTTGATGTTCAAGCTGTCTTAAGATCACGAAAAAGCCTTTTTCTCTCCGAATTAATTACTAATTACAAATTACTTTAGCTTAGTTGATGCCGCGGGCGTATAAGCTTTGTGCTTTTTCTCATTATCTTACGAGAAAATGGATGTATTATTAATATGTAATGAAACTTTATTGAAATGAGGTAGTCAGTAAGATAGAAATATAGCCGATGTTTTGAATGATTGAACTACAATTCGTTAATAGGGCAACATATATGCCTTTTTACTACCACTAGGAGGGCACCCGCGTCTGCTCAATTGGCGGTGGGAACTATTTTTTTTTATTATGACATAAACAAAATTTGTTGCGCTGCCGCTACTGCTTTCGGAAAATTTATAATTTTACTCCTTTCTATTAAAAATCCATAATGCAACATAAAGAGAGTTACTTTATGAATACATTTAAAAATTGTAAAATGATTTGGAAAAATTTTATTCCATAATATGACAATATGATGGTCAATATAAGGTGGAGTCACCTATAATGAGGCTCCTTAAAACGATTCTTCCATAATGGGACACTTGTTAGTTAATGATAATTACGGTCTTGATATTAGAAATAAAATTATTCAAGAACTACCACAATATTATCTTAGATTATCAACACAAATATTCGGAAATTTTAAATAACTTGTTTTTAAAAAATCATCCCAAATCTGTCCCATAATACGTGCAATTGAAAACGTAATTTTAATTTTAAGATGATCTCATCATACGACAGTTTCACATCGCCAGTATCATTCATAAAAGTAATACGTACATAAGTATGGAGTATAAATAGATGTTATATGCAAGTTAGTTGATACTTTCGAAATAAATTTTGTTTTTGCGAGTGCAAATTTAAATAATACCTGTATCTAACGAATATGTGCTTTCTCATCATCGGGGACTCAGATCTTTATTTCAGCTGCTTTATGGTAGGATTCCTTTTTTGTGTGAACATTTGATTATCAACTTATATTTTCAAGTCGGAATACAATTAAAATATTATGATAGTATTTAGAGAAGTCTAGCGCTTCTGGAAATATCTTCACTTGACAAATTTAAGTTTACAGTGATTGCAAACAAAGTGTAATAGAAACTACTGCCCAAAAATGAAGCATATTAGGTAACTTTGCCTTAATAAAATTTTTCTTTTAATCCGTACAATTATTTTACCGTACACAAAAACCAAAATAGATTTACATTTTAGTTACATAGACAGGGGATACCTGTATTTTTGTAGTACGCAAAGCATCCTGCAAAGATGACAGTTAAAATATTCTATCTTTAAATTATAGAAGTTTTCTTTCTTGAAAAAAAATCTTGTGTCAAAATTAAATCATCCATTATCCATGAATTTTTTTATAAACCTACGCATAATTTAAACTAATTAATTTAGCGTGCCGTAGCAGTACCTTTAAGGTACTGTAACAATTTTTTAGGCGTTATATATGTGGTAAGAAGTATCAAAAGTTCAAATTAAAATAACTTAATTTGTGTATTCTTAAATTTTGTGAAAGTTTTGAATAAGCATTAGATTTTAGGTTTGAACTTAACTGTTATCCTAAACAATTATTTGCTTTAACTTCATCTTGAGTAGATATTTATAAGCATTATTGTTCAGAAAAATTTTAGTTCTAATATTAAAAATTAGTATCCTGGATCGATATAGCGCACATATAAAAATTCGAATCAGTGTGAAAGATGTGGGGTTAGACTTAGCCTGCTTTTAGAAAAATTTGGCCGTATTCAAAAATATTTGGATGTGTGAATGGCTGTGTGAGGCCATGTAGAAGGGCTCAGTCTGCTGTCGGAAGACATTGGTCGTTTCCAGAAATATTTGAATGTATAGGGAGCGTGGAAAGGAGGTTACTTAAATTATAACAGTGAGTCTGAAGGGAGTCATAGAAAAGTGGCCGAATTTCACTGATTCAAAACCACGGAAAAATTAAAAAAATATCTTTTTATTTTATGGATATGCAATGGACGTGTGAGGGGTTGGATGTGGAGGAAAAGGGGTCTCCATAAATTGTTTGGGGGGGCTTAGCCAAGAATGATTTGGGTTGAAATCACAGAATCGGCAAGCTTATTTTGCATGGCCAGCAGTAGCGACTGGGGTGGTGTAGACAGACTCACCAAAATCATATAATATACAAATATGTGTGTCCATGTATATGTGTCTACATATATGTATGGGACGATCCACGTCCACCGGTCACCCCTACCTGTCCATAATTGGTTAGGGATTTCTGAGAAATCTTGGACGTAAAATGTAGCTTATTTCTTGCAGCTCAAAATGCCATGTGGCCTTTTTGTACAATTCATAATGGCGGACCAATATGGCGGCTATTAATAGTCTACCTTATCCTTAAACAATAGTTTTTTAAGATAACACGAGTTTAAATTATGGCTAAGTTGTAGAATTAGTGTAATTTGTTATACCCTTTATTACTAAATACGATTTTGATTACTGTATTCGTTCATAATGCTGTGCGTGATTCTTAACCTTAAAAAAGTCATCAAAAATCAATTTTTCCTGGTGTACGAGGGTGGTCCGATAAGTAATTAGCCTACAAAAGAAAAACGATAAATTTTGTAAAAATTTCTTTTTATTTTTCAACATAATCTCCATGTAA
>JAPYYV010010103.1:0-23708 GCA_030522625.1 Copidosoma aretas
AAAATGTAAAGAACACGCGTTCTTCACAATCTTAACAGTACGCTCAGAGCGCCGCGTTAATACACGGCGCATACATCGCGGTCCTCGAACAGACCTAATCTCTCTACTAATCTCTGCTGCATGCACACAAGAGCACAACTGCCAGCTGTTCAGCAGACTACATTCAGAGAGAAACTCTAGAGAAAGTCCTTATTCGCGTAAATAAGTGTACTTTTTCTTGGCGCTCCGCCTCCACGCTTGGAGGCTCGTCTACACGTAAGGTGGTGCTCCTGGTCCTTCAGTATTCTTACGCTGTGAGAAACCTACAGTGAATAGTCATTCTTCGGGTAGAGGTAGTGTTAGCCTATACCTACTCCCAGTCTGGGTGTTTTTTCGCCTAACATGGGAAGCCTGCAGGAACTAATAAAGGAACAAGGAGACCTGGTGCGACGACTAAAGAGCTCCAAGGCCGATCCCAAGCAGGTAATACATTGTTGTAAACAAACTCTATTTTTTACATTCGTATGCTATTAGGTTATAAAGTTGTGCAAGTGTGTCTGGGGTCAGGGGGAGAGCACGTGGAGAAGAGAAAGATAAACTCTGTCGACTGTATACACCTATACTTATTTATACATGATCGCATGATCGCCAAAAAGAACCTTTCTCTTCCGGTTATTTCGTCCGTACTTGGTCATTACTCGAGATTCCGCACTCTCGGGAAATGCTGGTACTTAATATTTTGACGTTCAGCGGAAAAGTGCTGCAGGAAAATGTCTGCGCATGCTTTTGCTGTTTTAATTGTTGATGATTAAGTGCTTCTGCTTTAGGTAATACTTGTATTCACAACACGATGGTGATACACGCAGTTTTCCTTTTCGGAGATATAAAAGCACATATTTTTTCGTCATAAACCAATAACGTTTCGTCACATGGTATACCGAAACTCAATCGACCTTACCAGATAGTTTCTCGTACATCAACAGTATTTTCACATTCAGCCGCTTTCACTTGTCATCTTTGTATTACGAGTATTAAGTGATTCTTATGGTTTTTGGAGCTTTTTTTCCATTCAAAGAAAATTTACCTTCCAAGTTTAGTTCATTGCAACTAAAAATCAGAGTTCCTTGCACTGTGCAAAACTCAATGCTTCCAAAGATTACATCACCCTTTGGCATCTGTACGATGAATTCAAAGTTTTTTTGCAACTCCATCTCACACGTGCTGCATAGCATTTAGATAACATTTTCAACCACTGCCACTGCATAATTCACTGATTCATCTATGTAAGATGATAGTAGTACGAGATCGTGTATTGTTGATGTTGATATATTTTTTTAAATTAAATTATTAAATTACATCCAAAAAAATAATGATACTAGTTGACAACTTATCTCCTTTAGGATTTTAAAGAATCTTTGAGAGATGTAGATCAAGCACTGTCAAAGCAGAGCTATGTGTGTGGCTCCTGTCCATCAAAGAAAGACGTAGAGTTCTTCAATTCGTGTGTTTCTTATGAGAATGGAGGCTACGGCAGCTGGCCTCACTTAAAACGGTGGTTTTACCATATGAAAAGCTTCAGTTCAGAGGAATGCGACAAGTTCCCTGGATTAAAGCCATCTAATAGCAAACTGCCAAGCCTAATTAGTGGCCTTACTATTTTTTCTACTAGGGATTTAGATAAAAAGGTGAGGCAGTAGTTGCAAGGCTTGCATCACTGCCACAGACTTTTACTTAACCCATTGCAATGGTGCTGTTATTTTGATGTTTTCAATCGTTGCTTGATTGAAATTACTTTTTTTTTTTTGCACATTGATCATTTGATTATTCAATTTTTAATAATTATAATCTGTGGCAGTTGTACGCTAGCTTGCTCAAATAAAAAATGTATTTGATGTTTCACTCAGTTCGATAAACAACACTGAGGTGGATTTTATCTTTCATTCTGGTTGCGGTACTCTCTCTTTCTTCGCCATGCTGCACCTGATGCGAACCAATCTCGTACTTGCTGCCCGCCGTTACTCGACTGTGGTCGCTACTCCACAGGTACGCGTACTACAAGTCGTCGGTTTCATTATTTTTATTTATCCTATTCACATGTAACTAAGGTATCTTTTAATTTCAGATCAAGGAAGAGGTTGATAAGCTTTTAGAGCTAAAAGCTCAGCTTGGTGAGGAAAGCACTGGCTCACAGAAACTCCTTCTCAAAACTCCAAAAGGCACAAGGGATTATGATCCTGAGCAGATGACAGTGAGGCTAAATGCCATTAAAAAGATTGTTTCTATTTTCAAGAAACATGGTGCTGAAACAATAGATACTCCCATTTTCGAGTTGAAAGTAAGAATTTTAAAGTAAAGTTTAACAAGATAAAACTGTTGAACATTCCAAATAATAAATTGTTTTATTTGCAGGATGTACTCACTGGAAAATATGGAGAAGACTCCAAACTAATCTACGATCTCAAAGACCAAGGTGGTGAAATCCTTGCCTTGAGATATGACTTGACTGTTCCTTTTGCGCGATACTTGGCAATGAATAAGATAACGAATATAAAAAGATATCACATTGCCAAAGTCTACAGGAGGGATAACCCAGCAATGACAAAAGGGAGATACAGAGAATTCTACCAATGCGTAAGTGAGGCAAATTAAACTTTATTTATAAAAAAATATTTTTCGCATAAAAGCTGATGATGAAATAAAATTCCAGGATTTCGACATTGCTGGGCAATATGATCCAATGCTGCCAGACGCCGAGTGTCTGCGAATTATTTACGAAGCTCTGAAAGCCCTAGAATTAGGTCCCTTTAAAATAAAAGTAAACCACAGGTGCTTGCTAGACGGAATATTTGCAGCATGTGGCGTACCGGCGGAAAAGTTCCGAAGCATATGTTCTTCAGTCGACAAACTAGACAAGAGCCCATGGCAGGAGGTGCAAAAGGAGATGGTCGAAGAGAAAGGCCTCGATACCAGCATAGCTGAGAAGATCGGGAAGTACGTATTGAAGCACGGAGATAAAGATCTTGTCAATGAGCTGAGAAAAGACGACGTTCTGCTGAAGCAGAAATCGGCTGTGGAAGGCCTCGACGCGATGGAACTTCTGCTCAGGTACTGCGATCTTTTCAACGTCACAGACTGTGTTACCTTCGATCTTAGCTTGGCGAGAGGTCTTGACTACTATACTGGTGTTATCTATGAAGCAGTATTGAGTGGTACGTAAATTTACTTTTTCTTCAAGTATTTTTCAACACTTTATTTTATGTTAGTTTGAATAACTACATATAGTCGTTCTTACAGGCGATGATGTTGGCGTGGGCAGTGTAGCGGGTGGCGGTCGATACGACAACCTTGTCGGCATGTTCGATCAAAAGAACAAGACTGTACCCTGTGTAGGTGTGTCGCTTGGCATCGAGCGTATCTTTAGCGTTATCGAGGGATCGATCGCAAAGAAAGGCTCAAAGGTCCGTACCACTGAAGTGCAGGTATTTGTTGCTGCAGCGCAGAAAAATCTTCACGAGGAGCGAATGCAGATTCTCATCGATCTGTGGGAGAATGAAATCAAAGCCGAGCAATCTTACAAAAAAAGCCCAAAGCTGCTGGCCCAGCTGCAGCACTGCGAAGAGTACGGCATACCTCTGGCTATCATCATTGGCGAAGGCGAGCTGAAGAAGCACGTGGTTACGTTGAGGGATGTTAAATTGAGAAAAGAGACGACAGTCCCGAGGGATCAACTCATCGAAGAGCTGAAAAAGCGTTTGGCCAACTTGTCCACGGAGCAATAGGTGATACTATTTTGAGGAGGTTGGATTTTTAAATTTCTTGAAGCACATTACAGGAGTAAAATTTTCGGGTGAATATGAAATGTGGATTTCAACAAAGTACCCCAAAGAGGCTCATTTGTAAATATCTTTCTCGCCTCTTAGTTGAATTTAACATTAATTTTCTGAAATCAATGTTTTTTATGACTTGAGAAAATGTCGCGATATCTTCTCGCCGTGCGAGAAAGATAACAGTCGAGGCACTTCAAACACTCGGTGAAGAATGATCTTTCATTCTCAGACTGATTCTCGTTTACCTCGTATCCTTGATCATGGCTACTGTGTCACGTACAATAATAAGGTCTAATGAGAGGAGAATCCAAAGATGTTTCCTTACTCTCTTATGCACTAATTAATTCATAATAATGTGTACTTGCAATGGAGGAATAAGTATAGGATATTTTATAAATAAATGATCTTTCTATCCATCTATAATTTTATTTATTGCATTGGTACTTTACGCACAGGTATACAAGAGCCTTTTCAATCTTTCGTATTTCACAGTTGAGTCGATTTATTTTTAAAAACTTGCAATCAACAAAATAAATTTCATACCCTCTGCGTAGTTACATACAGTCATTGGTATATATGTATTCACAATCATCATCAAATTAAATGTTTTCACAGTAGGTTAATAATCAATATCATTATTACATATTAATTCAGAGTGATGTTATAAAATGTGTAATTCAATGAATACAAGGCACTTGAGGGATAAAATTGATCTGATGTATTATTCGTTTGGTTACTATATAAAAATAAATCTATTCAAAACGTTTTTAATCGGTATTTACAATCAAATAACCACCCTCGATCTCGGATCGCATTTGCTGGACTTGATTTTTTTTGGTTTTTTTTGTTTTTTTTTAAAATACTGTACTCGTTCCTGCCGAGAACCGCTTAAAGTAACAAAGGCTCGCAGTGCTATCACAGCATCGTTATTCAGTATACATTTGGAATCGTCCATTTTTGTAATCTATCATACTTAATTATCATTATTTATGTATTTAAAAAATAGGAATCATCTACATGTAAGCTCTTGATTGCATCACAATTATAACGCATTAGTACTAACTAGTATTGATCCTTACAACTACACATGCTATAACGAATGTCTTTATGTAAAAAATGATTGTCATTCTTTTAACAATTCTCAACTGAACTTACTTCCTAAAAAAATTCTACAAGCCGTCGTAACGAATTTCGCGCTCTCGAATAAAAGCTATATAGATCGAAAAAAACAATATTATTCCTGCATTAAATAACAATAGTGAATTCTTAAATTCTGCATACTCTCAGTTCAGCAATCATTCGCACAGAGGTAACAAACCATGTACCTCAATACACCATACGAAAACACTGCACTTGAACATCATTCACTCGCGGGCTTTCGTAATAAATACCACGCTCTGTATCGATGATAGAAAAATAATACTTGAAAACGCAGCAACGCATATACACTCGTCGTAAAATAATAAACAAACAAACAACGAGTAGACAAAAGCGACGACGAATGCTTGATTGTGCGTTCACGCGTCGTCCTCCGGCACGTCTATCCTGACCTCGCTCGGCTCGGGCTTCTCCGCCCTGGCCCGGCTCATCGCCCTCTCGACGCACCTCCGGTCGGGCGCCGCCACGGACGAGCACGCCCGATCCCCGTGCGGCGGCGCCAACACGAGCGACGGACCCCTGCTGAGCGTCTCGATCGAGACCACGGACGATCCCGTCGTCGCCGAGGCCACCTCCTCGTCCCTCGAGCTTCCCGAGGTCCTCCTCGACCCCCCGTGCAGCGGCGCCTTCGACGCGAGCTCGTTGCTCCCGGCCTTGGGCCGCGCGTCGCCGTCGTCCGTCCCCATCGTCGTCGTCGGTGGAAAGTCCCACTCGTCGTCGTCCTCGAGCGCCGCCCTCGGCACCGGCTCGTCGAAGCTGCTCTTTCGGCTGCAGCTGCTGCTCGTCACCAGGGACGCGTCGCTCGTCTTGGTCAGCTCCCTGTCCAGGGACTTGGACGACTGGCTCGAGCTCTTGGACGAGACGGACTCGATGTCGCTGTTGTAGCGCCCGTAGCGCCCGGAGACCGGCAGCTCGATGCGGCCGGTGATGCCGGATGACCCGCTGTTCCTCGTCCGCGACAGTCCTGGGGAGACTATCGTCACCGTCTTTCCGGCCGAAGTGGCCAGCCGCTGACCTTGGACCGACGTTACCGTGCGGGCGTTGTCGTGCAGGGCCAGGGGGCTGATGCCTATCGCGTGCAGCGAATAATTAGTCTCGCTGTACAAGTACTTGGACTTGGGCATTGGTGTGTAGATACATATTGTTTCATGCATTTGCAAGTATTTGAAAAGACCCATGTACTCGTGTATAAGATATATTTGAAAACACCTTTGATCTTCAGTGGGTACTTCCAAAGTGGTTTCAAACGAATGCATATTCAAATATTATCTTCATTTTGAGCATTTCAAAAGCACAATAGCTTGTTTTGAAATCTAGACGTTCGTTTCGTCCTCTCGCGAGTAAGGCGGTACAAAATAATTCTTCGACATATTCTTCTACGTTCCGAGTGTATAATGTTCAAACGCGCGTGATCGAGAACGCCCAACACCAGTGCCCAAGCGTTTGCGGACCAGCTCGGGAAAGCGAGTGCACAAGAAGGTACAACCAACGAACAAACGTACCAACGATGCCGCGCTCCCGCTCGTCCGAGTGCACGTCGCTCAGGCTGAAGGCCCTCTGGACCCTGCGTCGCGCGTTCTGCTGGACGATCTGCCGCTGGAGCATGCCCGCCCTCCACCTGGGCACGCTCGGCTTGGCCGCGAGCGAGGTCGACGACGGGGCGGGCGGAACGCCGATCTGCGCCGGCCTCAGGGAGAAACGCCGGCCGGTCGGGCCCAAGCGGGAGTCCCCGGGCTTCGTCTGGACCAGGTGGGCCTTGGGGCTGTTGAGGACGAACGGCTCGGACGAGTAGGGCGGCGGTCTCGGGCCTTCCTGATGGAGTCAAGACGGAGGTTGCCCAACGCATTAATGACGAGAGTGACGAAACAAGGCGCAAGTGTACTCACCGCGCCGTACGAAGAGTACTGCGGAGGGTTGGACACGGGGGGCGCTTGCTGGGCCTGCCTCAACGACAGTCTCCTGGGCCTGCTGGGGACCGGCTGAGCGCCCTGGGTGGCCCGTCTCTGGTAGAGGGGCGTCGAGCTGCCCGAGTTCTCGGCGGTCCTCAGGGAAAACCTGCGGCCCGGCTGCAGTCCGGCAGCCGTGAGAGTTCCACCGGCGGCGGTGGCGGCGGTGACGGTGTTCTGCTGGCTCTGGCTGTGTCCGTGCGGGGCGGCCGGGGGCGAGAACAGGGCCAGCAGACTCGGCAGCTTGGGCGGGGTCAGCGAGGCCGTGCCCAACTTGCGCTGGGGCGCCGATTTCCGGGCGGCGGCGGCGGCGGCGGCCGCCACAATGTCGTCGGGAACGCCGCCCACCCGCGTGTGCAGGGCCGTGAGGGCGCGGAGGAGATCGGCGACCGAGGTCTCCTCGAGGAGGCTGCTGCTGGCGCCGGTGTGGGTGAAGTGGGTGCCGAAGTACGAGTTGCGCCGTCGCGCCGAGGGACCTGCAACGATATGATCTGACAAAAGTGATGTGCCGGTCGTCGTCCTGAAAACGGGTGACGATGTGTCAACGTTACCCCAGCGTTGGAGACCAATGTAGAAACCAATCAAAAATTTCATCAAAACCAATGAGAATTTTCTATTGGTGTCTCATCGGTTTTTGCGCACCCGTAAAACCGGATGTAAAAAGCTGACCAGTTCGAACATGGATTTTCCACAAGGTTTTTTTCAACCAGGACGAGATTGAGCACAAATAATGATCAACAACATTTGGCTCCACCACCCGGGGGCCTAAAGTATTTTTGTTAAAAGTTGTTTAGGTTTTTATTAAAATTGCAGGTAAAACATTTTAGGCCCCCAGTTTTGGTGTTGCCATCTGAATGGTAAAATTTCGTACCGTTGATTTATTTATTTAAAATCTCATCCTGGTTAAGAAAAAAACTTGTAGAAAATCCATTTTCGAACTCGTCAGCTTTTTATCCGGTTTTACGGGTGCAAAAACCGATAAGAAACCAGTAAAAAAAATTTCTCATTGGTTTCTATTGGTCTCCAACACTGCAGGGTAACAAAACGTTCGTTTAAAATGTCATAAGGTAGAGTATAACGCGATTGAGTTTTACAGAAAGCTGCAACATAGTCGGAGAAATAATATTGTCCTAAAAAAATCAAGTTCTCACAAAAGCGAAATCTAAAATCTACGTGCGTAAGTACTTTGTTTGTTTGCACGAAGAATAATGACGTATGCATCAAGAGTCTGGATCAGTGATGCGAACTACCCAAGACTTTAACGTTGCCGACTATAACTATACATAGCATTATAACACACAAATGTCTTGGGTAGATCGCATCACTGGTCATCGGAAATATCGGTGCACGCAGCCAGTGCACGCAGCCAGTGCACGCGCAGTTTCTACTTTCTACATGTCACCTTTTCGAGAACATACTACAGAATTTCACCTCGGACACGCGCATCGTTTTTTTTGTTCAACATCGACACAGCGTTAATCAACGCAGCTCGATTCGTTTGGCAACGTTACGATGACGTTACAAAAACGTTTGATCGATATCACACCGCAGCAGCGAATCCGCCGGGCGTGGACTCACCGTCGGGCGTCTGCGGCTGCGTCGCGATCGGCGCGTCCATCGTCGGATCAACCCCGAGCTCGGGCCCACCGGCCGCGCCCGTCGGCTGCTGCTGCTGCTGCTGCTGCTGCTCGGGCTTCCTCGACGCGCTGAACTTTTTCACGCCCGTCATCCAGCGCGGCAGGACGGACTTGGGCAGTCCCAGGCCGGCCCGCGACAGGAAGCGCGTCTTGCTCGCGGCCTCCTTGGCGTTCGAGGGCGTGCTCTTGCGGGCGCGCATGATCTCCTTGATCTTGGTCGAGGCGGCAGGATCCGACCACGTCCACTCGCAGCCGCTCGGGTGGACGAACAGCTCCGGCCGATCCAGCCGCACCTCGCTCAGCGCCCGCGACCTGCACGACTTGGGGGTGTCCGCGCCGAGCTTCCACCTCGTGGTCTCCTTGTCCTGGGACGAGGTTTTCAACTTTGAAATTACAGGTCCGAACTTTGTCCGACAATGTATACGCGCGCGTTGTTCGAAAACGCGATGAATCACAATTATATTCACTTGGCGTACATATTATTTCTGCCATCGAATGTGCGTATTTTTTGTCTTTTGTTTTTTTCCGCCCCATTCGATGGACGATCGTCATTACCGTACCGTCGGTCGGGAGGAATAATAACGCACCGATTCGAAGAAGCGCTCTTTCGAATTGGCACGTTACTCCTCCCAACCGACGATACGTTCCGCTTGTCTGTATTCACGAAGAAACAGAGAACGTTGAATCGTGCGACGAGGAAGAAGAAGAAAAAGAAGAAGAAAAAGCCAACTCACGGTGTTCCAGGCGGGAGCCTCGCTGGCGAGGATCTCCTTCTCGCTGAAGCCCTGGACCCCGCCACCGGCGACCCCAGCACCGACGCCGACGCCCGAGTCGGTGGTCGCCTCGTCGTCGTCCGGCGGCGGTGGTATGTAGCCGAGTATGTTGACCAGTCGGGCGAGCAGCTCCGCCGGCTGGACCATGGCGTGGGTCGCGAAGGTCGCGGTCTTGTCGATGCGCTGCAGGTCCGTCTCCGAGACGACTCGCGCCACGTGCGATTCCTCCTGTCGTTCGTTTGGGGGTTTTTTTTTTTTTTTTTTATTTTTTTGGAATCGACGAAACAAGATCAAAATACACTGCTGACACCAACCATCGGTACGACCTCGCTGTTGGCCCTGCGCCGCGGTCGCGGGGCCACCTGCACCTCCAGGCCGCCGTAGACGAGCTCGCGCAGGTTCGGGAAACTGTTGCTGCGGGACAACTTGGGCGGCGGCGCGTCGTACTCGTACTCGTCGACGTACACCCTCTGCGAGCGGCAAATATGAAATCAGTCCTCCGAACGAGCGAGCGAAAAAAAAATTCCGCTTCCATATCATGTATATGTACATACCTCTACTTTGGAGAACTGCAGCTCGTTAAAGACCCGGCGCAGGTAGTTGATGTCCTCGTTGAACTCGTTCCAGATCCTGCTCTGCGTGTGCTTGAGCTTCAGGGCGAGCTTGTGCTCGAGTCGGGCCACCTTTTTACTGGTCATGCCGCGGCCGATGAAAGTCATGATCATGACGATGTAGCCCAGCCCGAAGGAGATCCACACGATCAGGAATATCTTGTACACGAGGTAGAACACGTCGCTGCCCTTCTGATTGTCCTGCCCTGTTTCATCATCATCATCATCATCAGCATCCATTGTTTATTGTTTGTTCACAATTAGTGCAGCGATATACAAATAAAATGCAGTTGACAAGTGTTTGAAAAACAAATGAAAAAAAAAAAAAAAAATAAAGCGAAACGGCTATGAGCCATTGCACGAGAAGCAAACGTGAATGTATTTTGAGAGAAAAAGAATCGATCGGACTATACATATAGCGAGCGACTGATCGCCAATAAATACAAAAGTGATGGAATCACCCAATCGCGTTATAAATAAATGATGCAGCGACGCGTTGCTATATATACTCGAGTATTATTTCGATTGTAATGGACACCTATGTGTATACATAATACATATTACACGCACTACGAAAGACATACACATATTACATGCGAGACGACAGTTTAACAGTGTATTATAGACGAGCACGATCTTCGGCCTTACTTACTTTGGACGATTCGCCGCTCCTGCAAGCGCTACCAACGAAACAGATCGGATTCATTATTAATTGGCGCGACATCCTTGATTTTGACACACATTATGCATACACCGTATGTATATATAAACGTCACACGCGGGATATACATTGTATTACAGCGAGTTGCGCGAGAATCGTAAAGCGTGTCTGAAAAATGTATTCGACCGACGTTTATTTCACTTCGGGCTGAACAAACTGACTTTTGAACGAGTCCTGCTCGACAAATCACTCATTGTTTGCGGAGAAGAATTATTTTCGGTACACGA
The DNA here is from genome assembly GCA_030522625.1 of Copidosoma aretas. NCBI lineage: Eukaryota > Metazoa > Arthropoda > Insecta > Hymenoptera > Encyrtidae > Copidosoma > Copidosoma aretas. The sequence goes on from JAPYYV010010103.1 coordinate 10,880, forward strand.
CCGCGATCGCGTGAACGGCTGTTACGCGAGCTTCAACATTCGTAATTCGCCGAGTGTCGCTGCAGCACGCGGTGTACAAGCAACACAGGCGCGCGCTCATAAAGAACCGTCACAGTCGCGCGACTGGTATGATCCTATGATCGGATCGTTCCACTCGGCCCAGCTGTACTTTTACGGCCTGAACTCTCTGATGAGAAAATCTGCACCGACGCGCCGTAAACGTTGTTCGTCTCTCTCGGGGAAAAAAAGATGCGTTTCGGTGAAATACCTCCGCTCGTTATACCTCATCTCCGCACCCGCCCCGCGAGTCCGTAGAACAATGCGGCTATTTTTAGCCGGCGAGCGGGACGATTTCGATCGAACGCTATCCCGCGGACAGCAGGAAGAACAAAAGAAGCTCACCCGCCACGTAATCCCCGAAGCCGATGGTCGTCAGGGTGACGAAGGCGTAATAGACGGCCTCGTCGTAGCTCCAGCGCTCGTAGTGGGAGAAGAGAAAGGCCGGGAAGAAGATGAACATGACGAAGCCGGGCGCGAGATAGCCGAGGATCTGGACCGCGAGGCCGAAGCGCTGCTTCTCGAGCGAGCTGAGGGAGCGCTTGGAGTACTCGTTCCGGTTCTTCTTGTAGGCCTTGTAGCGCCGGACCGCGCTGACGAACGTCTCGCTGAAGAACTCGCCCAGCTGGGAGAGGAGGATGCCGTTGATCGGGATGCCGATCAGGGCGTAGAATATCATGAGCACGCGGCCGGTGGGGTTCGTCGGGGCCAGGTTGCCGTAGCCTGTGGGGATTCGAAGATCGTTGTGCACTGTATAGCGAGGTCGTTTTTTTCTTTCTTTTTCTACCGCGATAACTGTACACGCGTGTATATCTAATCTGGGGTTGTTTTTTTTTTTTTTTTTTTTTTTTTCTTTTCTTTTCTTTTCTTTTCTTTTCAACCGCGCGTATCACGGGGATTTTTTGTTTCGACTCTCTGCAGGACAAGAGAAAATCCGTGCCCCGATCGAATGTCGCCGATGGCAGAGGGAGATACGGCGCTTGCTCCTCCCGCGCTTTGTGGTCGATAATCGCGGGGAAAAAGTGGCGCGGCGATCGGCGACGATACCGATCGGATCGCCTCGCGCACGCTGTACTGTTTCCCGGTGAATCTTTTGGGATTTTTTCGCGAGCCGATCGACACGGTTAGCGAGGACAAAGATTTTGCGGATCCAACGCGGGACGTTGTCGCGAGGATTTTGGGTGGAAAACGCGACTTTCTAGGAACGTTATATTGAATCCGCGCGTAAGGATCTTACCGATCGTACTGACGACCGTGTAGGCAAAGTAGAAGCTGTTGTAAAAGTCCCATTTCAGCGGATCCGTCTCGCCCTCCGAGTAGTTGTGCACGGACTTTCCGCAGTACTTGGTCAGCTTCTCCAAAATCTCGTGCTGGTCGTGGCTCTGGCTCGGCCGGTAGTGCTCGTTGAGAAGACCTGCGAACACACACGCGTTAAGAACGATTATTCATCGCTGCGTTCGCGTTGTGCATAGATTTTGTACAAGTACAATAAACCAGTTTGATCCGACATTAAAAATATGGGAGAGATTCGTAGAAGACAAAAAACGCGTATCGCCGTGTTAATTTCCATGCGCAAAGTCGTTTTTTTGTTCAGCTCAGCTTGGGAAGCATTCGAATGAGCAGTGATGAAACCTCAACGCGCACACGAATCACGTCCGCGCCGTTTGTCCCGTGGAATCCTCGTACAAATCATATTAGCCGTGATGGAGGATAAATTTTTCGATGGACGCGCGCTCGAAGCTTTACTCTCTGTATCCAGCTTTTTTTTTGCGATACGAGTGAAACGGTGTAGATACAGCATATAGTAAAAGCGACGTACAGTGATTTCGCACCGATAAGATTCCATAGACTTAGACTGTTTTTTCACGCCCGAGTCTTGAAAAATGCGAGATATGTAGCGCGACATTACAAGTGCATTATACTGTCCCGCGCGATGTGTAGCCGTTACATTTTTTACCAATGAGCAACAGACTCACGGAGCGTAAAAACCAGGTATTAAAATAAAATTTCCTAATAATGACCATTACAGTCACTGACTAAAGTAAAGAGCTCCAACGCGGCCCAGCCATGCAGTCAAAAGTATCAATATCCAATACACGCGTGTATTATATATGGGTCATTTTGATGTGTGGGGTGATCGCGGTTATGGCAACGACAACTATATTTTATCGAGATGAAGGCTGTGTGTTCCCGACGATACTACCATACCACCAACGGTCCGATTCGAGTGACCCAGAGTTGACCGTGACCAAAACGTCGCGTGAAAACGAAGAAAATTTGGTTCATTGTTCCAATGTGTAAAAAAAGACGCTCCCTATTTCAGAATTTCGGATAGTACGGCGTAAAAAAAGTTAGAAAGTAGCACGTTGGCCATACAAACCGCTAAAGATGAATTTGTTAAAATTGCCACAGTTTGCGGTGATGAGATTTCGGCCTGTTTCTTTCCGTCCTCCGACCACGCGATGAATTTCAAAAACGTATTCTAAATCGTTTCACTGCACTACTCGAAAAAGATTCGGACGCGAAAGAACGAACCACATCGTCGTCGCCGCTGTTTTTCGCGAAACTACCCGTGTACGGTGCAGGTACGCACCTTCCATTCATCGTTCCTCCCGACGCGCGCGCGACTCGCCCGCTCTACAAACAACGAAACGCGATTACGCAAATATTGTAATTCTCCTCGAAAAGCCGCGCACACGTATCCAGCCGCTCGCGGAAATTCCTCGCGCGGCGACTCAGCGACCGAATCGACTCGAACGAAAAAAAAAAAAATACTAACGCCGCGCGCGCGCGTGCACGGCGAATCGTTAATCTCCGTTATCGGAAGCGCGCGTAGAGGGAGGAGAAAAAATTATGATCGACGATTGACCGGGGCTCGCTCGATCGTCGGCGATTCCATCGCGCGGGGGCCGTTCTTGCTCCTCCCCCTCGCCGCGCGAACGGTGTGCACCTCGAAAATCTCGGAAAATCTTTACCGTACACATAAGTACGGTGAGCGGGTCGTGGGCTATACGTCGGAGATAGGTACCGTCGAAGAAAAACAGTCGAGCGCAACGGTTAAACTAATGCCCTATGTTATTCATCTCGCATCAGCGCGATCGACGATCGTGTATTATTCGCCGGAGATAACCCGCGCGCGCATTATCTGGCAGATCGCGTGTACAAACGTATCATGTATGTGTATCATCACCACGGAAGACCGTCTGGGAGTACGTTCCAGTATTCGCCTAATGCGATCATCCCCGTTTACGAGCGATCAATCAGAGCCCATCGAATCGCTCGATCGCCGAACCATACAACGCGGTAATTCATCAAACGACTTCCCAGAGTCACTGCCCGCGTCTTCGGTGCACACGTTTATATATATATATATATATATATCCATCATCCATCTAATCGACGCAAGTTAAAAAATCAACACCGCAACGGCCGACGGCTCGCGCGCGCGCGTACTTTTCCAATCAATTCGCAGCGCTACTTTCGCGGTGGGCAATTGCGTTACGGGCCCCAGTGTCGTACGTATGTATATACATTATATGATATACATTTGGCAAACGGTGCACGTATATATACAGGCGTCGTCGTCGTCGTCTTTCGCCAAAGTAATTTTAGACGTACATGTATATTATACACAGCGCGCAGCTTCTTCGCCGGAATTGCGCGCCCCATTATCTTATCAGCCGCCGCGCCGCGACGCTTGCAATTTATTACGGCGGACCTCTGTATACAGGAGGGAGAAAAAAATCCCCCCCCGTATGGGTAGGTGACTTTCGAGCGGTGCGTAACCGGTTCTCGGGAGTGATTTTCGATTCGCCATCCGTCGACCGCCGATGTATGTATATGTATATACGGTACGCGCAGGAGGGATGGTTTGTCGGAAAAAATTGTCGCAGACTCTCTCTCTCTCTCTCTCTCTCTCTCTCTCGTCATGATGGAGACGACGAGCGAGTTGGGCCCGATTCGAGCGCCTAATCTTCGAATCTCCTCGCGTGTCCCCCCTATAACGATCAATTATCTCAATGCGCGATGTACACTTTGTTATTGTCGTTGGTGAAGTATTCGAGGACAAAAGTGCCTTGAAACAAACAACGAAACGCTCGTTGGCTCTTGTAAAGTAATTAGTACACGAGGAGAGAGCTATCGCGGCGCCGACGAGAGCACGTACACGCGAAAGAAAGAGTGGACGAACGGCTGTTATCAATAGCGAGCGTTTCATGAAAATAGATCGTGACTACCGGCATCATCATCGTCATCATCATCGCCATTGGGTGCTCTCGTGGCTGGATTCCGCTTGATATAGCCGTGACAAAAGGCGGCGGAACGAGTTGTTGGTTGTATCGTTCGGGGTGAGGCGCGAGGATGATATTATGTATAATTCATCGCAATGACCCGAGGCCGTTGCACCGCGTGGCCATCGCGCTATCATCCGTCTCTCTTATTTGTATCGCACGCGCGCACCTTGCGTCATGATGATTTAGTTCACAAGCCAGAGGGGGGGGGGGGGGGGCGAGAGAAAAAACGAGATTCGTCGCGTGTTTTTGCTTCGAGATTTCGACAGCTTGGGCCTGAAGTTTGTTCGCACATAATATCCCTGCCGTCGGCGTACACTCGGGCCATTTACTTGCAGTGCGCACGGCCTGAGATTCATTTCTTGAGGTTAGTTTTTTGCATGCATATTTTCGTATCCAATGTCGCGTGAGTAAAATTAAAAATAATGTTTATAATTCATCGGAGTAAAGTACGCGCGTACTTGGGAAAAAAACGGAAAAGATACCGCCTAAATGTGCGTTGTCAAGTTATCGTTATAAACACAGCTATTTGGTTTATGAGTTTTCAAAAGTAGCGCCAACAGTGGATTTACGATATTGTCAACTAATATAATTACAATGTATTGTTATTTACAGTCTTGCGTTTCAAAATCCGATTCGCTTGCTGCCTTCTTATGAGGTTGATTTAGATTATACGCGCCAGCGATATCGGTTTTATTGATCTACTAGAGTTGTACGCCTATCTTATCACGAGACCAACAGCTTAACGGTAAACATTCTGTTGTTACTAGGTATAATCGATGAAACTGTTTTTTTTTTTTTTTTTTCCCCGAGAAATGTGTCAAATCGAAATTATAAAGTTCGCAAGACCACGGCGTTCAACGTGTACAATATATAAACGTTTTTATATACCGTCCCTTGTTGGTGTACATTTTGGTTTTTTTGACACTTATTTTGTTGACACGAGTACTACGTTAAGACCGTAATTGTACGTGTATATTGTTAGGATCGGTAATTGAAACTTTGTCGATTAAAGCACGTATTGGTGATGATACTGTACAGTAATGTCATACTTAAAAATAGGTGAAAAATCAAGTGCAGAGAGCACAGCTGTAATTATGATTTCAACATTGAATAGCTGCTAAGAAAAGATCCTCAAAAATGAATGTACACCTAAGTAGATAAATAGTCATTAAATGATCAATCTAGTGATTATTGTTCCATTTTAAGATGAGCACATTCAAAGTTAATTAATTTGTACATAGACCTCTGTTTTGTCAATCTCAGACTCAAAATTATGACGCACACAATTATGTGTTATCAGCCGCCAATTTTCATCCCGCTTTATAGGACAGACTACAGGGTTACTGTCACGTGAACAGTATACTATACTCAATAATGTTCGAGCTTCTTCAACACTATGTTAAAGATAATTAGGAAAAATTTTTACTACTGCACTTTGTTTTACGCTGAAAGTTTTGAATGTTAAAGGTCATATGCTTCCCAATTCGTTTCCACGTAAGCGTATAACAATTTCTACGTCTGACATGCTACATGCAAAAAGCCATATCGTTAAGTACTTGTAATAATTGTTGTATGCGACGGCACACGGTTAATTTTTGTGCTCTGCCAATTAAACCACTGGAAGCCCTTGTTGTTTTGCATACAGTGCAGCGCGAGAACAGATTTCTTGAATTGCATGGCATGATCGCCCAATCTTTATGCAACACAACTAGACACTACTAAGTACTTTTGGCTGCTGCAACTACCAAGTACTGCTTGTGCAATGACCGAAGAAGAGACAAAATCCTTTAAAATTAGCCAACACATAAATTTAAAAATTTGAAAATTTAACACATAGGCTTCGGTATATTGCCCAAGTTCAAAAAGTTTGTGTTTATTTTTTCCTTTGTGCGCGTCAAAAATCTGAAATTTACGCTTCAAGAGTAATATATTTCGGAAGAATATGTCAATATACATAAGTATTGCAGCTTATAAGCCCAAAAACGGCAAAAATCAAAAGCTCATTAGACTAATCGCAACTACATCTTATCTTTACATATCTGGCGGCACGTGCATTGACGTCAACGTCTGATAAGTGTTTTTCTACATTTTCGTGAAATTAAGAAATTCTACTTCTCCAGTTGACTTATCTATAGTGAAAGTCCTTCAAGCGCGGTCAATGACTTTCTTCGGCACAACGATACGAGCTATGCGTTATACTATGTGTGATAAATTTACAAAAACCATTTTCACTGTGCACCGTCGGTAGAGACGAGTCGGCGGCGTGAACATTTTTCATGCAAAAAGACTGGATGAAAAGCAAGTAGCACAAAGTAGGCGTAAGGTATTTTCACCGGCCGAAATACCCAGTTCCACGGATATAAAAGCCTCGCAGACACGACGGCCGAGCGCGCGTGAGGTCGCTCCGTAATATATTTCGTGTATTGATATTGGACATACAATAATAGTCCGCGAAACAAATTATGTAATTGAAGCGAAAACGTACACATGAACGAGAGTAAGAGCAGCGAGCGCAACTGAATCAACACGTTGTAGGCGCTCGTCGCCGACCGTTGAACAAAAAGACTTTGAGTATAATAATACGAGTTAGCCGCGCGATGGTCGCCGTTGTTCGTACGGCGAACGTTACGTTACACATTTTGGGGTCCATGCCGTGCATGTGCTCTGTACCGTCGCTGGTCTCCTCGCAACGTAAAGTTGGTCAAAAATACATTGTATCGACGTCGTCGATCGCAACCTCGCCCCGCGACTCATCTTCAAATTTATCGGAGAAGCGCAATAATAATCGAACGCATCGGGTGTGCACATACGTACACAAATTTAATATTATATGACATCATGATCAACCTCTCTCTTTTCCTCCAGGCGATGAGACACTTTGCGCCGCGTACAGCGACGAGGATCGAGCCGTTGATAAAAATGCATTTATCGAGCGTCCGGTGGCCGGGCCGCAACCTTCGCCGTTCTTACAATCGTTGTTGTTCCTACAATCTCGCCAGATACGCGAAATGTCACGGCAAAGTCGCCTCGGCCAATTTTAGACGGCGATCTTTGGCGATGAGTATCTCGTATGTACTTGTATAATATTATGTATATGTATATATGCACTTGCACTTGCAAGCTCGCGAGAGTAAAGAAATCAACGAGACTGTAATGTATGCAATATTGATTGCACGCATGGTTGGACAAAAATGTCGTGTGCTACAACAAGCGTATGTTATAGTCCAGTCGCGGGAGTTTGACGACCGTCATAATTCAACGGCTGTCTGGCGCGCGCTCGAAAAGGAGAGCAGCGGATGGAGATCGATGTGTAGTGGCACAAGGACTCGGTGAAACGGAAAAACGATGTGCTGTATTGGGATCAGGGCTCGGGGACATGTAAGTACTTGTACGCGTGAGCCTGATGGCAGATGAGCCGATTCGTCCTTTTCCGAAAAGCAGCGCGACTCCTGCGAGAGTGATACATATGCACGGGTGGAACGGAATGATGGAATCGGAATTGCAAATGCCTCCTCGTACGCACGATTCCCGGGAACCGCGAGAGTCAGCGCGCGCGCGATGGCTATGATTTATCGGTCTTTCGTTTAAAATGAGAAAAGAAGGAACAAGAGTAGCGAGAGAGAGTTCGCGTGGAGTGTGCAAAAACAGCAGGCCCAGTGATGCGGTCGGTCTTGTGACCGGACGATCGTGCAGGTGGCGGCGGACATTAATATTCGTTTGTTCATCCAATGATCGGCGAGCGAGTTGGTGCGTTCGTCCGTTTATTTTTAGACCATTTAGTCGCGCTTATCGTTCCGCCGATAATAATCCCGCTCGTGTGAATTTGCATATAATTTTATACCGCTCGCCGCGATAAGCGCTCTTGTGCCAGGATGTGGCCTCTTGTGTTTGCTCGGTTGTTTGTTCGTGTGTGAGTATAATCGATTGATTTTTGAATCATGTAGTTTTTACAAGATACTGCTTTTCGTTGGGCAAAAGTCGTTATCATTGGCAGTTGAGTTTTCAATGGTAGAAGAAATGATGAAATTAAAATAACTTCTAAGGAACATTGCATTGTTCTTAAATTGCAGATTCGAGGTGGTTGACAAAATGTTTTTGTTTTTTTTTTTTTCATACATCGAGTACAAATGGGATGTATGATGAATTAATTGTACCGGTAATATTTATACTGCATGATCGTTAAAAAGTTTCACAAGCTTCAAAAATAATTAGTCCTTCCTGTCGAGCGACTGTAAAAAAATTTATGATGATTAGTTCCTGAACTCATTTAGAAGCTTTATGTTTGAAACTATTAGCATCGCTTCCAAAAATGTTGCGAAATCTCATGAAACGCATTAAAAGAATGCTTACGATAATATGTATCATAATGTCATTTAAACCGACTGAAATGGTCAAACGTATAGTCAATATCATTTTTTGGAATTTATTGTGTGAGGAAGTAGAAAACGCTCGACAGCTCATTCATGAGTAAGCCATGACTTTCTTATCTGCTTGTTCGGCAGGACCGTCGAACTAGGAGATCGAGATGATAAAAAAAAACCAGTAATTATATGTTTTCAACTCGAGCGAGTGCTTTAGATTCGAAGTAGGAAAAAGTCCGAAACTCCCTTTGAAGTACAGGAAAGTTTGAGAAAGGTTCTTTTACATAGAGTATGAATAGAAGTCACCACTTTAACACTAAGCATTGCCGTTGTACGCATGATTCCATAATTTTATTGTTCATCATTATACTTATCGCGCGGCGACTCTGACGATTTTGCGATTCCAAAGTGTGTTGATGTACCAAGAAAACTAATGACTCGTAAGTTTACGTGCACTTGCAAAATTTTACAATAAACTGCACGCTTGATCAATTTCGACTTCCGAGTAGGAGCACGAACTTCCCCGGGCGTACAAATATAAAAATGTTTCCAACAAAATACTTAATCGATCAAACGATTGTATCATCCGACATGGTCACAAAAATTCCGCGGCCGAGCGTACATTTCCGAAAGATATGGGTATTCTTCCCGACTTGCGCATCGTTCGCAAGCATCGCACCGTTTCACCGGACAAAGAGCCCGTTCGCATGACCAAACTTGAAGCGAATCTTTGCGACCATACCCGGCCACGCGTGCATACACAGCGGCGATCGTGCAAAAAAATGGCCCCGCGAGATCCATGCGCCGCGTCCGTCGGAAAAGAAGTTGCAATCAAAGGGATCGCTGTTGGCTCGCGGAACCATGGTTCTGTGCGGCAGGAAGCCGCTCGGGCGCGAGGCATGCAGAAAGTGCAAAAACACCACGAAGGCAACTTTCAGACGTACCACCCGCAGAAAGCCCGTCGGAGGCAGCGATCCGATCGCACCCACAGCGATCCGCCCACCGCGCGAACAAAAAGTATTGCCTGTATACGCACGGTTCGAGCAGCGACCGGCAGAACGAGTGATGGGAGAGGGGGGGGCGGTATAATTGCCGAGGACAACAGGCCTTTTGAATCGGCACCCGCGAATGTCACTGCCAATGCTCCGGGCGCGCTGTTGGGTGCCTCACCCCCCCCCCCCCCTCTGCACTGTAGCGGGCCTGGGAGCGCCCTCCGATGGCTCGCGGTTTTGATCCTTTGATGGGGCTTCCGGCTGATCGAATTGGTTTTCGCGCACTATTCGGCGAATGGCGCTTTTGCAATGCGCTCGCATTGGGCCGAGGCGGGTGTGGCGTATGCTAATCGAGTCGATTGAAGCGTCAATGTGGGTGCGTGGATTTTTTTTTTTTTTTTCTCGTTGCCTGTCCCCGATTGCATTCGAACCGAGAAGAAGTGAAAAAACGTTGTCTCGCAGCTACGCCAGTATTTACTTCCGGATCGGTGAACATTTCACGATGTATCTGCAAATCCAAGTGAGTTATTTCAACCCACTTAAGTGAGTAAATTTTGTAACACTTTTTACACGTTTATATTAGTGTAGTTTCAGCCCACTTAGGTGTGTAATTCATCATTTAGGCACTTCAAACGGGTTGAAACAACACGTTTTAAGCGCGTAAAAAAAAAAAAAAAAACACGCACAAACGTGTAAAATTACGCGGAAGTAGACCTGTAAAAAGTGTTACATAACCCACTTGGATTTGCAATATGTTTCTTTCATCACGGCGACTGCTCCAACGGTAATGTTTCAATTATTTTTACGGTCTTACCGTTCAACTTTCTTTGACGTGACTACTACTTCTTTACCGAGTAACATAGCTCTGAAACAGCGATTTTTCACAATCCCACATGAAAAGCCAAAGTGTTTTCTCATACGTGTGAGCCGAGACGACAGCAGAGAGGGGCCATCGTAAAACAACCAGACAGCCACCGAGTGATCGTTTGAGCGCCGAGCAAACTAGCGCAAATCCCCGCTCGTATCCCCATCAGCCGCCGAGTAAACGGAGGATCGAGGAGCACTGAGCCAACGAAAAGCGACGATTGACGAAAAAAAAAAAAAAACAAAAAAAACACAACAAACCCCCCCCCCCCCAGCTCATCCGACACGCGCGCTCGCGCCCGAGCCATCAGACGAAAAGCCGCTCGGCGGCCGAAAGTTCGCGCGCAGCAGACGAGGAAGCGGAGCAACAACGACGACGGCCTCTCGAGCGCGCGGCTCGCATACCGATTCCGCGCTCATCCATAAAATATGAATCGCCCATCAACGGCCGTACAGGTATACTATTGTACAGGCGCGCTTCTCCGTCGATGAGTTTCGTTCCGCGGCGAGGAAAAACCAGACGGACTCGGCCGTGCATCGTGCGTATTATCCTCAACGTGCATGTGGTAGAAAAAACGTCGCGTCGCTGGAAAAACACACTAATGGGAAACGGTTACCGAATAGATACGTTGACCGATAGTGATGAGGCGGCGGACACCGTCATCGGCGGTGACGACCAGAGGAGAGGGGGGAGGAACACGGTAAGAAGCCGAATTCCCCGAATAGGGAAAAAATCCGAATCTCGGGGGGTTCGATCGGCAAAACGAGTCCGGGCGCTGCGAATCGGAAGCCCGGTGGGAAGGGGGGGGGGGGGGCGCACCCCGAGTCGTTATCGCCGCCCGCGCCAAAGAAAAAGAAAAGCCCATCCGCTGCGAGCCGGGAGGCGAGATCGACGCGCCGAAATTCGCCCGGACCCTCGAGCGTGCCCCGCGGCTCTAATGAGGTAATTGATTCCCGTGCGGCGCGTACATGTATATTGGCACGCGCGTGTGGGAGAGTCGGGCGTGCAAGTATACCGGCGTGAACGACTGCGAGCCAACTCTTCGCTCGACTCGCCGATGCGATACGGTATATTTCGTGCCCTGCGTCACAACAGTCGCAACGCTCGCCGCGCTGATGGTTCATTGACAAGCGTGTCCCAATTGTACATCTACTCTGCGGCGTCCGTGCGCGTACCCTAACACATACACACGCGGATGGTTGTAATTGAAAGTTCGTCGACGACAAGGGAAAGAACGAAGCATCGCCGATTACCTTATTGTTCACTTTCTAACGACGAGTGCAATAGCTCCGAGTGTGTTGGTACGTGCGTATAAATATGATATCAGTGAACGTGGTATGGTAGCAGCGGCAGCTTTCGTTTGTTTACGCTGGCGAATGGTGTTTGAGATGAGCTTGTCATACATATGATCTATACGTATGTATTCGGCGATGTTTTTGCGGGGAAAAGCAGAAGACCTTGCTGCCACGGTGAAAAATATGAAATAGCGGCCCAAGTTCGATCCACAATAGTCTCTGTTTACTTGGGATTATACTTATACTCCAACTTCGGGCAATTTGGTGTGGATATAGACGCGGGGGGGCCCACCTTATCTCTGTTTTGACACGAGCGTATATATACATATATATATATATACCATGGACCGCGATCGGCGGTTATAGAAGTCGACGACGATCCGAGATAAAAGTGACGAGTCGGAAGTATATCGTACGTAACTCGACCCGCGGGTCGTGCGTGAATTCAGTGCGTTGCTCGATCGAGAGAGAGAGAGAGAGAGAGAGAGAAAAAAGAACTCTGAACGTTGGGGCTCGGATCCGCGGGATAATGGTCCATCGGCACGAACGTCGCAAGCTTCGAGACGCGAATTAACGCGATTTAGCATTACAGTGCTAAAAATCGAAGGTGCCAAGCTCCATGCAGCCCCGACGATTGGAACTCCCTCGGAGCTCGTGCTCGGAGGGAAAAAAACAATTCGTTGCTCGAGCTTATCTACGGATAAACAAGAAAAAGAAAAAAACGAGGTGACGCCTCCGTCCAACGTACGGAACCAGCGGCCCGGCCGATGATCGACGAAACTCTTTCCGCGCACCTTTCCAGCGAACAAAAAAAAAACAAAAACAAAAAACAAACAAAACTGCACTCACTGTGTATCTCGATGCGCTTGACGCGCGCCTCCTGCACGTTCCTCGTCTCGATCGGGCTCTCGATGTGGTAGAACATGGAGGCGCCGAGCAGCAGGTAGATGAGGAACAGCATCAGCAG
>JAPYYV010010104.1:0-18831 GCA_030522625.1 Copidosoma aretas
GTCGGCCCTGCAACTATCGGCGCAGCTGGACTGAAGATTTATAAATGAATTCTCTTCGCCCATAAGTCTGATGCCTGACCAAGATATGTTTGTCTCTCTCTCTCTCCCGTCATCCCTTGAGGCTGCTTTAACATATCAATATTTTGAGTTTCACCTTGATGCGTACAGTACTGACTTAGTTCCTACCTCGTTCACATGATGGGTCATCAAACTTCGCTATTATTTCTCATCTTTCCACTGTTTCTCTGCTTCTATCTCTTCTTTCCTGTTTCAACACCTAAATCAGAGTAAAAAGTCCATGGGACTGGCTCTGTCTTGGGGAGGATGGTTTTAGTCGGTACGTGCCCGTGATGATTAGCATCACGTAGTGTTATTACACTATAAGCCAAGGTGAATCCGACACTACCTCTACGGTAGCCATGTGTGCACGTAGAGGCGTCTTTAAAAAAACACCTACTTACAACTAACAAAAAAAAAAAAAAAAAAAAAGTTACCTGTACACATTTTAAAATGATCCTGGAAAGCTCAGAGGCACGCTTATTTATGCATTTCTTTTGGGTTTACGAAAACAATTTTTCACGCTGCGGACTGGCTGCTGGGGGTTGCAAGATAACAGTGACGTATTATTTCTTTTTTTTAACCTGTAGTTAAAGAGAATAAGTTGAATTACAGTAAAGTTACTTTCCATAACACTTTATCACGAAGTGTGCTAAGGGTTGCAAGATGGCGGTATTGTAATTGATTCGTCAACCAGTAGTTGAAGAGAACAAGTTACAATTGTAAAAATCTCTACTCCATTTATCAGAAAATATTAAGGGTTGCGAAATTTTTAGATTTTGTACCATGGGCCAAAAGTAAAAAAATCACGCCCGACGGGTAGGAAAAACAGCGTTCGCCACTTATGCAATCGACTAGGAGGATCTCAACGGTCCCTCGGGCGTTGCTTCGCAAGCGCCCTCGGGCCCAGGGACCACCCTGGATGCATATTTGTGACGAAAACTACTTTTTTACTGAGTAGTTGAAGAGCACGAGTCACAATTACAAGAATCTCTACTTCCGATAAACAGAGAATATGCAATGGCACGAAAAATCTGTTTTACAAGCTTGCACTAGTCTTACATCAGATGCTATTTTTTTTTATGTATTGTTACAAGTCCTAATTTCTAAATTATTCTAATACGCTTTGAGACTTGCTGATCCAGGCTTGCATTATTTTAAGCATCTACGTTAGTACTGTACCAGGAAGCAGGCTCAGGGTTGCAAGATGGCGGTGTTGCAAAAAATATATCATAAGTAGTTTAAGAAGAGCACTAGCAATTACAAAAATCTCTCCTCTTGATTAACAGATAATGTAACATAAAAGCAGTTCTACAAATTTGCTTCAGTTTCATACCGTACATAATTTTTATTAATCCATTGTTACAAGTTCTAGTTTTTAAATATTTTTGATAAGCTTTGAGGCTTGCTTATCTATGCTTATATTTTTTTTGGATCGACGTTAATAGTTTTTCACGAAGCGGGCTTAGGGTTGCAAGACGGCAGTATTATTATACCTTTTTCAGCAAATATTTAATGAGATTTTTAAGAAATTCTATAGTCACATGTCTACTATTCTCATCTATTCTAATTGCATTACATAAACCTATCAAAACTTAACACTATTGAACAATCATGTGATTGCTACTTTTTTAAATATTTACAACTTTATTATAGTCAAGTGACATAGGTAAGGACATTTTGATTAATAGCACCTAATATCCTTTGGAAATACTTGAGAAGTTCTTTTTTCTAGCATTTTCTAGCACGATTGTAAAACGGTGGTTATCTGAAGTAGTCTACTTGTAATTTTCATCACCGTTCCAGATGTTTTTCTTAAAATATTAAATATTTATGGACATATATGAATAACCGTAGTGATTGTGTACTTATAATAAGTGTGTCTACTATCATTCTAACCTTATGTGATCAGTTACAACCTGCTCTAAGGTGCACCAGCACTTCTACTTTGAAAGCTTGTTCAAGGTTCCTTAACCTCCCTTTTAGTGATAAAAAGGGTGTTTAACGAGGACTATTGCTTGTTAGTTAAGCTCTAGTCTCTGTGATTTTTAGTAATTTTTGTAATAAAACACGCTTGCCGAAGGCTTGTATATATATTTCTTCTTCTGTTAGAAATTAAATATAAAATTCTATGTTCAGCTTATATCATTGTATATTTAACTTTATTAGGGTAGACGATTCTCCAATAAAAGAAATATTAAAACGAATATAAGACTTCTATCTAAATTCTATTTCCCAGAGAAAATAGAAGATCGCAAAAAAGGATTTCAGCAACCTAGCCTGGACCTGTAAAACAATAAAATTGCTTTAATTATATATTTGAAATTGGAACATCAGAATTATTTACCAGTAATCGATCTCAGATTTTGAAATTATTAATTTTTATAATCAGATGAAGTGGGATTGCAAAACAGCTGTCATAGTTTAAATTAAGTGATTCCATAGTTTTTTGTTTTTATAATCATGTACGATTTGTAAATTTATTCTTGTATCGTTTCTATTTGCTGCAATGAGGGATACAATAGAATAATTTTTTTTGTGTATACGTAATGTGAAGAAAACACTTAACGTAACCAAATGATGCTCGATTGAAGTGCATTAGAATGCATTTTCTTAACACAAATAGCGAATTTTCTCATGTAGTCTAATTTTAAATTCTAAAGAGTTCTTAAATCCGTGAAGTAGGTTAGTAAACTGACTAAGTGAACTAAACCATTTATTTTCAAGGCTTTCTGCTGGAGTTGCAAGATGGTAGTAAAAACTCTTCCAAAAGAATGTTTTTTTGATTTAAAATATTAAGTAAAACATCTGTATAAGTAACGCTTAGCTACGCTTCCTGCATAAGAGATGATCTACTTTGGTTTAAGTCCCTGTTACAAATTATTTCATACTTATTAAAGCCTAAATGACTCGTAATAAAGTCTTACTTTTGAAGAACACATATATAGTATTTGAGAAATAATGAGCCTGTAGACATTAATTGATAAATTCCAAGAAATGCTTTGCACGAACAAATTTCCTTAAGAACGCTCGTCTCGACTAACAAATTTTCAAAGAAACCTAAAAAACTTCAGTATAGTGTACTTAAGATCTAATTTTTACGAATAAATACTATATAAGGATCTTTATGCAAATTATCGACACAGAGATCTAAAAAGACTGTCTTAGACTTTTTGGCTACGGTAATGTGTATTTGCTATCTATAATTAGACAACTTTGTCACAAATAGCATCATCTCTCTATCATAAGACAAAGGAGGATTAATGCTATGATTTATTAGTTCTGTATATAATCGATAAATATATATTTAATAACGCCCGGGCGTCATAAGATCAGGAAACTCTGCACTCAAACTTTTTATAGAGCCCGGGCTCCGCAAACCCGGTTATACTCTAATTTTACGGAGCCCGGGCGTCATAAGCCGGTAGAAAAGTATTTTCGGGCTCCTGGAGCCAGACGATACATACACATATATGTATATATATGTATATATACACATATACATCTTCCTATATTATATAGTTAATTCGTGTGGGGCTGAAGTAATGGCCCCCCTAGCCCCCCCATCTCATTCTTACTTCACATAGAATTCTGCCTAAAAATAAGGTAAAAATATGCTGATTTTGCACATATTCTAATTATTGCACTGACTTACAACGCCCGCCCCTTGCTTCCGTCCCTCCACGACCCCCTACACTTTCTCGACAAACCCCCCCACAGACCCCCACGACTCCCTTCGCCCCCCCCCCCCACAATATAACGTAGAAATGTGTTGTTTTGCCCAAGTTTTTGAATAGTTAAGCCCCTCCACAGCCCCCCCACATTTTGATCAAAGCCCCCCTACATCCCCCTCGCCGCCCATTCTAGCTATCATATACCTTATTTACCTTATAATATGAATTTTTGACTAGAGGATTACGCCCATAGATTTCAGATGATGGCCGAAGATATCCGACAGGAATCAATACCGCAATAACACAATTCTCTCCCATTGTCGAACATTGCCGAGAAATCCAAATGCAGCTGAAGCTGCTTCTCCCGTTGCTTATTACCATATATTACTACAAAATTCCTCCAAAATTATTAAACACTATTAGACAAATAAAAATAGTTTAAAAAAAATTAATAAGTTTAAAAAATGTTTTTAAAACTCCTATTTAAAATAATTTCAATGAGTTCAAGAAAAAATTATTAAGTACACTTCTATACAATCAGTGTTATTAAGTGCAAAATAATATAGGAAACAAAATATGCAAAAAATCTGTTCAGAAATCAATTAAAAATAAATTCAATAAACTTAATTCAAGTCATTTAGCATTACCTAGAACGCTCGACGTGGAGGTAGACTTGCTATGCATTACATGTGTATGTTTTTTATAGTGTGTATATGTAAGTACACTTTGGTTAACGAAGAAAATTTTGATAAAAGTGTAATTTTAATATTTTGTCTAAAAAAAAATATTAATATTTGCATTCCATTAAATGACATAATAGAAAATATCACTCCAAACAGTATATTCTATTTCTTTAGAAGTTTCTGAATCATTTTGCATAGAAATATTCTTAGGATTCTCGCACCTAGATAGTAAAACATATAATTGACCGTAAGAAGATAATGGCTTTTTTAAGTACAAACCTAATTCATCAAAACTCTAACCTTGTGACTTATTTATAGTGATAGAAAATTCTAACTGTAAGGAATATATTTTTTATATAAAATAAAAGGTAATGAGAAAGAAGTGGCAGTAGATAAAGTTATTCGTGGAATAAATACTATGTTCCCAATTTTTTCACTAGTTAAACTTTCAGCCTCAATGTTATACTTAAATAATTTTGTTAGCTTAAGTCTTGTTCTGTTGCGTAATCCCTCTAAAATACATAAATTTTGTATCAGCATGACAATGGCATTTATTTTTAAATTAAGTTCATGAGGCGGAAGAGCTTCTCGAATAAAATTTAGATATTCCATTGGAAAGTGAATGAATATGTTATCATCAGTACTATCAACTCCCTTGTAAGTTGCATAATCTGCACTATAATAAGTTACAGTTTTGCCAGTCATTGTGTTATCATCAGTACTATCAACTCCCTTGTAAGTTGCATAATCTGCACTATAATAAGTTACAGTTTTGCCAGTCATTGTATTTAATATTTTGTTATTCAATAAATACGTAAATTCGTTATGAGATGCTAAAATAACGTTATTTATTGAGGTCTCATTTACATCATAACAAATTTTCGAACAAACATCATTTTTTAACAATTTTTTTGGAATTTCAAAAGATTTTATTTTTCCTTCTCCAATTTTCAAAAGTAACGATGAAAATCTGTGATCGACTGAACGCATAATATTTTTTTATTTCAACATTTTGAAAAGTGATCATAGATAAGAAAATTTATTGGTTTTTTTAATTATTGTAATTTTATTTCTATTTCTTACGATTGGTAGAGTTTGACGAAAATCTCCCCCAAGTATTATTAATTCACATCCAAATGGAATATTATTATTTGATGAATCGCGCAATGTATGATCAACGATTTCTAATGCTTTCTTAGTTATCATTGATGCTTCATCCCGAATAATAACATCTGCATCGCTTAACTTTGTTTTATCGGATTGTAATTCCAATATAATAGTTTCAAGCATATTCAAATCTAAAGGTAATCGAAAAGTCCTGTGACTTGTCATTCCTTTAGGAAGTAAAATAGAGGCTATGCCTGTCCTTGCCAATGATAAAATTTTTTTTCTATAGAGAGAAATTAGTAAATAAATGTTTTATACAAAAATGTTTTACCAGATCCTCCTGGACTATCAAAAAAAAAAAAATGTTTATTTAGAACTTATAATTTCTTGAAAAATAGTCTGTTGATCTGTATTTAATTAAATAATAAAAGTGCTATAAAGTTTTTTATTAATCGTTATAGAATCTTCATTCTGAGAAATTTTTGTTATAAATATTTTCGGTTCAGGTAATCCAAAGTCTTTACATGACAAATTATCATAATTAAAAATTTCGTTTAGGTGTTATAGAGCTTTATCATCCTTGTTTTCCAGAAAAACTTCAGTGATATACTTTTTGAATTTACTCTAAATGATATTCCCTTGAACATTTTCTGACATAAGAAACCATGCAAAAAAATTTTGTTATGGAAATGGTAACATAACTATACAGGTTTCTTCGAAAATTTTGTCTATTTGTGAATCATGATCAATTAAACCCATGTGTGTAGCAGTTTCTTTATTACTACGATATTTTATACCATTAAATGTGTTCAAATCATCAAAATATATTTTTCCTGAGACTTTATACAATATCAGCTTTAAATAGAATCTTTCTTGATCTTTTGGTGATACAACATTTAATCTACCGATGTAATTTTTTTTTTTTCCATATTAACGTTTAATCTAATATCTTGTCTGATTATTAAATATGTAATATTCTGGAATATTGACATTTTTTATAGTTTTCGCGAATTCATTTTTTTTATTTAATTCAAGCTACGCTGTTGATGGCGTTTTCGAATTAGTAACAGCTTCATCAATTTCGTTTCTGTCAAAAATTATTTTCTGTCATTCTCAATGTGCACGGGTAAATGCATGATGTAAGTAGAAGAGGTGTGTTACCGCGCTGCTTTCCGACAGATCCGAGTTCGTCCAATAGGCGTACTCATCCGAACATCGTCCATTTTGGAGTGTAAGCAAATGAAAATAGTCAAATAGATTTAAAATGACTTGAACAGTAGAAGTGCTATAAACATAGCTAGTGCGGCAATCTCAATTATAAATAATTTTTAATTGTAGAAACTATTCATAAAGTAGGTAATAAATAGAATCTAGAAATTTTGTACGATGTTATAGGTACCAATAAGTGTAATTAAATCATTATATGACTAATATCTTATCAGATTAAGTAACAGTTTTATCTATTTTCTGTACAAAATTTATATTCACCTTCAAGTTATATATCAATTCCTATATATTGCGATGCTTTTTAATAGAAACAAAGAATAGTGTACAGCTTATTTGTGTACATACATGAACACAATTTTCAAAATTAAAACATATAACATTTTATTTGTATTTGAAAATCATGAGTAGTATTTTAGAGTCTTAGCGGATCATGCTACCTGTCTAATTTTATTATAAGTATTTTCTTGTTTTTTTAAAGTGCCTTAATCTTATGTAAGTCCGCGTTCTAACTAGGCACAAGAGAACTTCATCGGGTAAAGAATACTCAGAACTAATGTTTAATTTCAATAAAGCAGCTAATTTTTGGAAAATAAACTCTGCATTCGATAATCCATCTCCTATAAAACTAAGTATGGACTGTAAATGTATGTACGAGCGTTAAAACATAGGCGGTAGCAGACTACAAAAACTACAATATGGCGGACTCTTCTAGTTACATCATGGGTAAATTAAAGACTAAATGGCTTCGACCACAAAGGGGGAATTCTTGTATTCGCCATGTTGCTTCCATCGGACTTAAATAACGAGCATCGATGTATTGTGAAATTTCATCGAGTATTTCATAATTATTATTATTCCCTTTTATTAATTTACGAAATGTTCTATCACTATACCTTTATGAGTATAATCAAAGATATATTTTATGCTTTGAATTCAAGTGCAACATTCAACATTTATATGACAATTATATTTCATTAACAAAAAATCATTGTAAGGTACTACCATGCAATTATCTACTGGAATTTTAACATTACTGCTTTTAATTTTGTGAATATGATTTTCATGAACATTATTGATTCTTTTATATACTGGATATCAATTTTTTGTAATAGTGGTGTATGAGGTGAATTTTTTTGGAAATTTTTTTTGCACAAATTTTGATCTTAATTAAAACAAGGAGTATTATTTGAATGTGGTCCATAATGCATATGCTTGGTAACTAATTTTTGTAATATTTCATTTTCGAGAGAAATTTTGGCAGATATGTATTTTTCATTGTGATCTGATAACAATAACTTATCTCTTGGATGTAAAGTAATTAAACAATGAGCATAAGGCAAGCCTCTTTTTTAAAACTCTATAGTATAAACATGTGCAATAACTTGACCAAAAATTTCTTTCTTTAATATGTCTTCTAAAATTAATAAAAATTTTTTTTGAAATAAGCAAACAGTAATATTAGGAATTTCGTTAGGACTCGAATTTTTTTAAAAATCTTTCAAAATTTCTTTCAACTCTCTTCATTCAGGATTACAAGTTATAGTTATGAATAAGTCAGGTCTGCCGAATTTTCTCATTATTGCCATAGCATCCTGGTAATGTTGTTGCATATATCTAGGTCCACCAGTGTAGGTTGATTATAAAATAAAGAGACTACCAATTTTTTTTTTTTTTTTTTTTTTTTTTTTTTTTTTAATCAGTGGAAATATTTAAAACACTGTTTATTATATGACCTAATAAGCCTTGATAACATTCTATACGTAAAACTTTCTGATTTTGTCTAAAAAAGTTCATTCTAATACTTTTAATCATTATATAGGCGTGCAAAAAAAATTGTTGTGTCGACCTACCTCCATATAGTGAAGGACTGAAATTTATAGAATTTGGTCCATAAGATAGTCTATGCAAATAATATTGCAGAAGAGATAGTGTTTCGTTTTGATTTTCTGGATGTTCGTGGTAGTGAGTGCTCCAACCTAAATCTCCAGAAGAAAACATTAATGGAAATACCATGGGATCAACGAACTGTGATGATTTGTTTATGTAGGTATGTGATGATATATTTTCTGGTACAACCTTTGGATCAATACATAAATCATAATTTTCACCTGTTCCAGAATCTGAGACAATAATAGCACTACACTCTGATATCGAAGGTTTAATGTAAGTATTATCTTTTTTCCTATTTCTCCGTAGAACATACATACAGACACCGATAACATAGAGCGAAAAAAGCAAGCCAAACTTCACAGAGAGACCAAGTCGCTGTGTTAAGTCCATCCTGCAGCTCAATAGGTCTATCCTGCAGCGCAATATGTGGACTATTTTGGTCTGGACTATTCTAACCTAATACGAAACAAGCGCAGCATACTGCAGCGCAGCGCACCTAAGCCCAGTACAACACGAAACCATTGTACAATGGCCCCAGCACGCTTAATTCTGCAAGATGGGACGGAGCGTATGTAGAGAGCAATACATGGTTAAATCTTAAAAACGACGTTAAATGTTTTTATGACAAATTTCTACGGCAGACATATTTTGTGCAGCAGGCCTGTTTTTGGAAAATTACACAAGTGCAACTCTATGTGAAAAAGCGTAGAAGTAGCGCTTATGTCACAGTTTATACAGTTGCGAAACTTTCATAGGAACATTTTGTCCGGAATTCTCAGCCACTCGGCGCTCCAGAAAACAAGATGTGAAGTAATCATCAAGTGTATAAACTGTGATTTATACCATTAACAGTAAGGTATAGGGTGTATCCCGCAATCGTCGCCGGTATAAGTGATGTGGTAGTGTTGCATGATCGGAGATATTAGAAGAACTCTGCCATATCGACGGGTGGAGAAAGCAGACTACAGTGGTAGTTTACTCGTGGATGTGTTCTGCAATCTTACCAGTAAAAAGGCAGACGACATTTTGGGGAGCTCTTTTCTCGTGCTCTTCAAAACTTCACACTATAGGGTATATATACGCAGTCCTGCAAGCTCTCCTTCTCCTTTGCCACATCTATCAAAACTTACTTACTGGCGACTATTGCGGAATACACCCATAATAGAAAGTACAGGAAAGAGCTGCGAGACAAAATAATGCCATCAAAAATCCCTATCTTAGATACATCATAAAAACGACTTTAAATATTTTAAAGACAAGAACCGAAAGCAGGAATAAATTGAATAAAAAAATAAATATATAATAATAATGATGATAAAAGAAAAGAAAAAAATTTACTTCATATTAGTTATAACTATTTTAACAGGATTTTAAAAATAAAAGTCCCAAAGAAAATGAGATTATCACATTGTATCACTCGCACTCATTCAAAATCCCACGTGACTAACAAACTATGCTTAATGCCGAACAAATTCTACAATTCAAATAATTTAGACAGTTAAATTGACTGCAGTCCAATGCCGTCATTACTATTAAAAAAAAATGTAGTCAAAACTGCCACAGAGATTTTGTCAGTTTGACTGTAAGGGTGCAGTCCCATGGTGCAGGATAGAGCGTGCAGGATATAATTTTCTCCATAAGCCGCCGTGTTAAGTCTATCCTGCAGCGCGATAGGTCTATCCTGCAGCCCCTAATGGCTTCACTATAGTTTGTACGTAAAGGTCAGACACACCTGATAGAAGATATGATAATATTTTGTCAGTGTACAACAATATATAGTTGGGATAACCAAGACTTTATACATTCAGTCATTTTTTGAAAATGTCTGAAGTTAGGGGGTTGGCGCGCAGAGCGCGCAGGGGGCGAAGCCCCACTAGTATATATAGATATATATGTATATATATGTATACACAAAGTCCTTACACATCTGAGGGAAATGGATCCTTGGAGAGAATCCTCTTATGAATAAAATTAGCGCCAAATCAATTTTTTTGAGTCGAAATCCAGGGGAAGCACGAATTTAAAGCATTTTTTGAGCTTTGAAGACCACTGTGCGGTGGGTCGACTTTTAGCAGCTCAAACGGGTCAGCCACCGGGGTAGTCGGTGCAGTTTCGGATGATGGGGGTTATTGCCTTGTAGCCTACTGAATATGTACCCCTCATTTCCCATGATCAACGGAGGTGCCGGATTGAATTGGAGGCGGGGGTGGGGTTCGGGGTATGCGTGGGTTAGCCCCAGTCTCCAATCGGGTCTCTCCTCCTGTGTGGCTTTGTTCAGCCCGGATGCCGGTCGAAGTTGTGGGGGCGCATCGTCTCGACACCTCGGTTTGGAGGCTACGTGTGGTCCACTGAATAAGTAAGGCTTGTTATTTTCAGGGCAATCATTGGTTAAGAATTTTCATTGCAAAGGTGAGCGGTTTAACTGGGGGGCCCTAGGGGGTATTAGGACTGTTGCCAGCCTCTGAACAGGTTTCTACTGAATTTGGCTTGCTCCTCGGACACTGCTAGCACCTGTTATTGATGACAACTATACGCAACTTACAAAACAAACAAAATAAACAATATTAATAAATTATATCCGAAGAACAGTTGGGCATAATGAATAAGAAAGAAGGAAAAAGAAAATACTGTAAAGCCGTCAAACTAGCCACGTCGGTTTTCGTTGGTTCTTCCTCCTGGGGCACATAACGCCTAATTTCCGACACATGCAATGAACGCTCGTTGTCTCCCTCGCAGAGGACATACACGACTGGGGATTTCACGGCAACGACCTCGCATGGGCCATTGAACTTCGGCACAAGCTTCGCGGGAAATTTCTTCACCACAACAAATTCATAATGAGTTTGCCTTATTACCTGCGCTCCTATATTGAATACAATATTTCTACGTCCACGATTATAATACTTTTTTTTTTGTCGTGATCTTGCATCTTCTATATGCTTTGCTACTGAGTCACGTAACGCATCGAGTCTCTTTACTCTATCTCCCCATACTTCTGGCACGATTTTATCAATGTTGTTTCCTGACTTGATCTTTCGTTGCAAGCTCTTTACTGGCTTCGAATGCGATGCTTACGTCACAGTATTAGCGGTGTATCGGAACTCATGCACATGCACGTCTCCATTACGGTGATCGGCGCTGACGATCATGGCTATCGTCTATTTCAGCGTTTAATTCGTATACTCTACGGGATTGGCCTGCGTGTGATACGGCGAGGTAAAGACGTGTCTCATCTCATATTCGCTCACCGTCTTGGCGATTAGATTGTTATTAACTTCGAAGCCGATATCTGTCAGAAAATAATCAGGCGCCTTCATCGAAACAAGATTAACTCTTCGAACGCGAACGCAATGCTCTTTCCGTCCGCTTAACAAAAAGGCTTGATCTCGATCTAACGCGTAAGTAAGTCCTGAAACACTATTAAATACTCATGTCTCCTTTTACTCTACCTTAAACTGCGGGCACAATTCGCACGCTTTCACGAATTTTTAACATCGTAGTACTTCCCCCGCCAATAGTACTTGTGCGCTACTTGATCATACGTTTTCTCAATACCTAAGTGTCCACTCCGGGGTGCGATGTGCATCACTCATTACGTGTTCTGTGTACTCATCTGGTACTACCAGCACAATGCCTATACGGCTTACTGTCCTCTGCTTGCCAATCCTTATATTTAACCAGACTCTCTGTCACGTTTCTCATCATTTTATTATACCACTCATAGCTAATTTCTTCGAACGCGGCTATTTCTATCTCTTCGCCCGGTAACCTAGAAAGCTCATCTGGCACATTAATCATCGTACCTTTGCGATGCGCAATCTTGAAGTCTTATTGCGACATTTCCGAAGCCCACCAGGCAAATCTACGGTTCAACTCACGCGGATCTTTTATCCCCTTCAGCGAGCTGTGATCGGTAATCACGGTGAAGCGATAACCCTCCAAATAAAGTCGCATATTTTGAAGTTATATTTCTATAGGCGCGTCATGCAGGGAAGTGAATCAATCATTTCAACATTCTCTCTCTCTCTCTAAAATGTGTGACGGGAGTAAATTATAAATTCCAAAAAAAGAAAAAAAAAAACAACTTTTTCCATAATATTTGAACTCACAATATATTGCACATGAGCCGAGCACCGTATTTATTTAGCAACGAGCTATCTTTTCAAGGCGTAATCCATCACTCCTTCTTATATTGTGATTCATAACTTATTTTTAATTGAAATTTTTATTCACTGCTTATTAAATATTTAATTTATTATAAAAATTTATTATTGATTATTCATTTATTCAAATAATTGTTTTTTTAATTTGACAGCAAAGTTTTACATTATTTTACCGTAAGTACAGGCGTACGAAAAGAAAGAGAAGGAGCCACAACCTTTTTTTCATTGTTCGTTCATGCATACAAGGTTCCATTGATAAATTATTTGATTTCTATTGCGTCTTATTATTTACAAATTTTTGAATGCAAGCAACATAAGTGGATCATTGACCGCTCGAGTCTCGCCGATCGTCTAGCTTGAAATTCCGCCACATATATACTTATAAAGTCAATTTATAGTGTATTATGTATACCGTGTGTTTAGTGTGTTTATGTGCACGTATATATATACGTGTGGATGTCTGTGTAAATGTGTGTGAGTGTGCGTGCATGTGTAGTACAATCATGAAAAGACTTGTTACTATTTTTATTAAAATACAGTAAACATTTACCAAACAAATTTTTTATGCGCGGCAGATCGATGAAGACGCCTAATATTTATTCAAAGGCTTATTAGTATTACTGAACCTTGAACTGTTTGACAATGCGATATGTCAAAAACAATAATTCTTATGGGTTTTCTAAAAGGAAAATAAAATCATTGCAGAGCACAAATCGAAAGGTGTTGGTTGATGTAAAATCATAATCACAATTTTTAATGTTTTGGATACATCTATGTGGAATAAATATGAAAAAATTTTGGTAAAAATTATAGCACGTTTAGTAAATCATGACAAGTAAGCAGAAATCATTATTTTTGGTGTTGTGCACACACACACTTGAAATATTTTAAAATACGCACTATCTGGAACAGTGAGTTGGATAGGCCAAAAATAGAAAATTTTACGGATGTCCTAAAGGGTAAATAAACATATAGTCGGACAAATATAAATTTTTAGTCGACAGTATACTACAACCTCGATTTTCCTTATTTCAGGTATATTTTAGTAAAAGACTGGTGAAACAGTAGCAAAAAAACTTTTAAAAAGTTACAACACGTACAAAATATGAATACGAATGCGTAAACAATTATTAAAAAATTATTTTAGAACAGCACAATCTTTTAAAAGCAGGAAATACGCAACATCTTTACGGGTAAGCCAGATACGTCCAAAATAACAATTTTTATAATTCAATGCAGACAAGCATACCTCATTTAAAAATGATTTTTTATATTGCTTTCAAACTACATAACTTGAAATAATGTAACGTTTCTATGTTTATCTGTTATAGAATAAATTTATTGATTGCATCTCGTGTATACTTTTTGCTTCCTCGTAGAAGAAGTTTTGTATCGGTAAAAACATTGTTTTTCTAGAAATACGTTAAAAATGTTTTGTATAGTGACCAAAATAAAAAAATGTCATTTTTTGAAAAAATCTGTGTGTGTGTGTGTGTGTGTGTGTGTATATGTGTAGGGAGGAAGGGGGCGGAGGGGTATGTAATCAGTCATATCTTAGGTACCAAACGGTAGATTTAAATGATTCTGGGGTTAAAATTTTTGTTTGTTTGTCCTTATAGCGGCTAGAAAAAAAATTTCAAGTTTTATACGATAATAAGGTTTTTCTAGTGATTTTTACAGTCAAAAAACAGGTTTTTTACTTCTTTAAGGCTGAAAAAATTTTATTTACATTTCTAAATAGTAACATCCGACAGAACTTCAAAATAGCTCTTTTTTTATTTTTTATCGTTTTGATAAAATATTTTGTTTGAATTTTATTTAAAAAATACTAAGATTTTAGTGAAACATACCCTGTATATTAAAATTCTTTCGAGTGATTTCGATGATTAAAGGCTTAAAACGTTTTTTTTTTTATCCTTGCAATAATTAAAAAACAAAAATTCAAACTTTATGCCTTATTAAGGTTGTTATAACAATTTTTTATGTCCAAAAAGCGTTTTCTTGCTACTTTTCGGGTAAAACAATTTAAAATCGATTGCTTTAATAGTTCTATCTGATGGAGCATTATAATAGCTTTACCTAAAATTAAAAAATTTTTTTTTACTTTATGCCATTTGTTTTATTGAAAAGAATCTACTTTCTTTCTCTCGAATAAGTCATATCTCAGAGACTATCTAGATGATTTTTCTGATCTAGGGCTCCAAATGTTTCTTTTTATATCCTTATATAGGTACACCAAAGAATTTGACGTTTTATACTCTGTTAAGGTTGTTATAACAATTTTTAATGCTAAGAAAATAGTTTATGCTGTTTTTGGAGAAAACAAATTTTAATTAGATTTCATTATAGTTATACTCTATGGATAACTAATAACTTTTATATAATTTAATAATATTCTCACTACAAGCTAATTATATTCCGTATATTAATTTTAGTACTTAGTTATAATTAGCGGTTAAATTGTTTTGATGTTAAAAAATTTTAACAATATTCTTTGTACTATTCAGGTACAAAATATAGTATTATTTTTGAAATCATTCAACATCATAGAGCATGAAAATAGCTCCTTTTCACATTTTAATTATTCTAATATTGAATTTAATATTTTTTTTAGTTAAATAATTGCAAAATCATTTTGGTGAGGAAGCTTTATACTAATTTATTGGCAGCTGTTTTTATTTGTCATTTCATTTACGCAAACTACTTCCATCTCATATCTATCACTTAATCACTTTTGCGTGCTCTTTTATTACATTTGTAAACATTTATTAACCCTTAATGTTCTCACTTCTATGGTCTGTCACACGTGACGCACACTATTTTTGTTTTTCTTTCGTAAATAAGGTAATTTTTTGAGTTGTGCTATACATTCACTATGGTATGGCTTTAGTCTCTCACCGTACTAGTCTGTATAAGCACTTTACACCATATGCAGCCACTACAAATATATAGTTATCGTTACATAAGGTTTAGAGTGCATGAGTATAGTTGTCGTGTGTAGGACTGGACCCTTCCGTGTTAGTAGCATGATTTATCAAAATATTTAAGCCATCTATTTTGTATAAATAAATAAAGGTTTATTATTAAAATTGATTTTTAATTATTTTCCAAGCCTTATTTCAGATATCTAAATACATATTGGGGGGTGTTTTATACGCTACTATGAATAAGTCTGTAAGCGTATGTATCTGGTGCGAGTGTGACCGTATGTCATGCTATGGCTATACTCTGTACTTCTCTTATTTACATGAAAGAATAATTATGATTGTACACTAATTAAATATTAAAATATTTATTGAAACCACAGCCAATCAGAACCGCTGCCAAATCATTGGCACAAAACTTTCTCATTCACATGTTTTTCTTCTTTTTTACACACACACTCATGAATTTTTTTTTCTAAATCCAAAAACGTCATTGTTTAAGAAATTTTATCTTCAAGATCTTCTACCACAAAATATTCTGAAACAATGTTCACTTGCGAGGAATTCATATTTTCAAAAAAATTGTTTTTGAACAATGGTTCGAATAGAAATTAAATCTTGAAAATTTTATCATGTTCAAGATTTTTTGCGACAAAACATTTTAAAAAAACGCGAAAAAATCACTGAAAAAAACGATTTTCCAAAATCGATAATATAAAAAAAAAAAAACGAATTAGTGAGATTGAAATTTTTTTTTCAGCAATGATGGGTATCCGAAAACAAAAAAGCTTGCACAATATCTATCGTGAAATATCCTGATACAATGATGAAAATATGTCAAAGAAATACTGGGTTATGACTGATTACATACATTCCCCATTTACACTCACGCACACCCAGCAGATAAATATTTTTAATTCTATCTCAATACGTTTTTTTGTATATAATTAAATGATCTTCCAGAATATCTTTTGTAAAATATCCTAGAAGATCGATAAATAT
This sequence comes from Copidosoma aretas, assembly GCA_030522625.1. Classification (NCBI taxonomy): domain Eukaryota; kingdom Metazoa; phylum Arthropoda; class Insecta; order Hymenoptera; family Encyrtidae; genus Copidosoma; species Copidosoma aretas. Next base: position 16,728 of record JAPYYV010010104.1, read on the forward strand.
CTGTGAAGTCTATTTTTTAGAAAAAATTAACTTTCTAAGATAATGAAAATCAAAATTTGAAAAAAATGAATGCTACAAAACTTTTTTTTCTAGAAGTAATTTGTGTTCAAAAACAATGAAAAAGCCCGGCACTATTCAAATCGCCTGAAGAAATTCTGAAATATGACTGATTCTATACATTCCTATTTACACCCACACACACCCAGCTACTAAATTTTTTCAATTCTAACTTAATACTTGTGTTGTGTAAAATTTACCCTCCCTATTCCCACACTTGTTTTTCTTGCAACAATTTCATCAGCGGGATTTTAAGCTTAGAATCTTTGTCGATAAATGCACTGTGCCACCTGACCACCCCCAGGAACCAACGCAATTGCTTTACTTCGTTGAGTGGCGGGTAGTGCAGCACGGGCGCTACCTTTCCTAGATCCGGCCTTAACCCCTTCTTATCTACAATGAATCCTAAATATTTTAACTGAGACTACTAAAATTCGCATTTCTCGCGCTTGATGGCCAGCCTCGCTAACGTGGAGCACAACTAACTCTGGGTAACGTAAGTGATCGTCAAACTCATCGGTCACTATAATTATGTCGTCGAGGTAGCCAAAAACCATCGGCTGCAAGTCAGGCCCCAATAAGTTGTCGATAAGCCGATGAAAGGTGATAGGCGCATTCGTCAGGCCAAACGGCATACGTAGGAAATGCCACAGTTCTGATCCAAGCATCGAAAGCGCGGTATATTTCCGACCCGCGAATTCCATCAGTACTTAAACATACGCTTATTTCAAGTCGATTTTTGACAAGTACCTCACGTTTTGGAGTCAATCTAAAATTAAATTAATACTTAGCAGTGGATACGCGTCTCGCTTGCCAACTTGTTCAAGTGGTGGAAATCGATACAGAACCGGTTTGTTCAGTCCAATTTGACCTCTAATAAGCACAAAACGAGTGGACTTAGCGAAAAATCATAGAAGACCTTTTCTAAAGAACGTCGAATTTCGTACAAAAATATCTATGTGGCATTGTACTTCGTTGATAGGCCAAAGTTTTAAAAAATTCTAAAGGAACAAAAAACTTTCCCCATGTTATTTTCCATTGGAAACATTGATCATCGAGAGGAACAGATTAATAATAATATTAAGAACTGAAATTTAGTAAGTATTTTTTATTATTTACTAAGAAACGATTTAGGACTATGAAGAATGAAATTTAAAAATTCTCCAAATAAGGACAACCCTAATATACGTGTACATATGTATCAATATTAACCATAAATAATAAAAAGAGTCATTATCAGTATTCAATTAGTAACAATTATTAGATGAGTCAGTAAAATTATTTAATATTTTGACGATATTTGTTCGAAAAATCCTGATTTTTAGGAATAAAGAAGGATAGACACATATCTGTTTCGATTTGAATTGGAAGCATTGGAAGTTTTAAAAGAGGACATGGACCCATTATTATGCTTCTTAAAAAAAAATGTTCGTGGCACATGGAAAAAACAATAGCTAGGGTGCAATGAGATGTCAAAGCAGTTTTGGACTCAAGCAAAAGAGCTAAAGTAGAAAGTTGAAATCAAATATTATATTTTATGCACTAAATTATAAAATTATATTGCACATACGTAGCAGAGACTTGCCTATGAAACAGAAAAAATAGATGGCAGATTCAAAGTATATAGTTAAGTTCTAATGTAAAGACACAAGGATATATATATATATATATATATATACTAGTGGGGCTTCGCCCCTGCGCGCTCTGCGCGCCAACCCCCATATTTCAATATTTTCATTCCTGTTTCTGAATGATGAATAAAAAATTTATTTTTTAATTCACATTTATGCGTACAAACATAGATAACCAAAGCGATCTCATAAAAATTTGCTGAAAATTCAAATAAATATAGTCAATATATAAGATGAGTTTACTGTTTTATCAAATAATTGTTAATAATTAAGTACTATTAATGACTCTAATTAATATTAAAGGTTAATATTAATTAATATGTATGAGTATACAATATTTACGCAATCATTATGATTACAGTAATAGTTATGGCCTTTGTTTGTTACTCTTGGCCACTTTAGAATCAATTATGGAT
>JAPYYV010010105.1:0-11522 GCA_030522625.1 Copidosoma aretas
AAAAAAAAAAAAAAAAAAAAAAAAAAAAAAAAAAAAAAAAAATGTGAGCTGTGGCTTTTCCATCTTTTTGTAGTATATACCCTAAGTATTTTACCTCTTTGACCTATTCAATTGTTTCCCCTTTCCATTTCCATGTTTTATTCTTGCAACCCTTCCTTTTTTTTCAAACACAACCACTTTTATTTTTTTAGAGCTGAGTATCATCTTTTTGTTCAGGAATCTTTCAAACTTTTTTAGCATATCTTTAAAATTCTCTTCAAATTTTGCTATCAGAAGTACATCAACAGCATATGTTATTGACCACACATTTTTTTTCTCAGTTGATACTTATATTTCACAACGCGATTGCGAACTGTTGAGGCAGCTGCTGGTAAATCCGTCCGAATAAACTTTTGATAACAATAAGGGACGCAAATATAAACATATTGAAAGATAAACCGTACAAGGCTGTCATTCAAGCGAGAACATCGTCTAAAGTATCAGATTTCCGGAAATAGTCCACATCTGCACTGTTTTCTTTTTAATGGTGGTTCTCCGGCACATTGCCATGTTAATGATGACAGTTATGGAGCAGCTACTCTCAAATTAAGTTTTGATAATAGATGTAAATGAAATTCTTTGGTGGATCCTCCTAAGGTTTGTAGTATATCCTGGCAATGTTACATTGCGCTGTATTACTATCTTTGGCGATCAAGAAATGGCTCCCCACTGATGCATCTCCGTCCTTCTTATGTTGCACATACAGACTTTCTTTGGATAATGACATTATTCTCTGGGCTCAGATTTATAGTCCACCATAAGTTGGTACCTCTAAATAAAAAAGACGGAACTATCAATAAACTAAGTAAACATACACACACTGATACCCAGAATGCATTTAATTACTAATAATCAACTAAAAATACAATAACAAATCTACTTGCATAATAAAAAACGTAGTGTAGTTTTTACACGTAACTTGTCAGACAAAATGAAGGTGCTCAGCTATATAGTCTACCATGGTACAACCCTTACGCGAAGTAACTTATAAGTGAAAATAAAAGTACATAAAACGAAATTTTGTATAGTAGTTTACGCAAGCTCTGCTTGGAGAGTATCTGACCGTATTACAAAGATAGCAATGAATTATAGTCAAGTATCATGTACAGAGTTATTCAAGAAATTTTCTATGAATTCACATTTTTTACTGGAAGCCAAGAGTTTCAGTTTTCAGTACAGTTACAAAGATAAGAAGTTACTGCAGATGATATTGCAGTTACTATGTTATATCAAATAAAATATAATCTAAATAAAAGAATTGAATATTTTTTTACGGTCAATGCTTTTTTCCTATCATGAAATTTATATTAATCCCAAAAATCCCGGGATTGTGAAATGTAATCCCAGGATTTTTTTTGGACTGAAATTGAATCGGAATTGAAATCCCTACTTGCACCGAACTCATTACACCAAAGTCGTTTGCAGTTCTCATACGTATTTGGGTTATCTGGAGTATATTTTTTGGAATGTAAGTAGATAAATCTAGACATAAACAATTTTGTATGTCCAGCAAGTCCATAGTAAATGGTTGCTTAAACGATGTAAAGAGCACCAAAATATCGAAAATGTGCAAAAATTCCGTTCCAAAAAAAATATTTGGAATAATAAATTGGGAAAAATAAATCTCAGGAAAATGTTTATTCAGGAATTTCCATTCTGGAAAATGAACGGATACCTCTAAGATTATTTATCAATATCACGTAGAACATCCTATTACAGATTCAACAGTCTAATTAAAGTGTGCTTCGGTGCCCTTCAGTAAAACGAAGGGCAGGAAATGTGATCTAAACTCGAAGAGGTTGTTCTTTGAGATAAAATTAACTTTTACGTAAAATTTGGCACCCTTTTTTGTACCACGTAAATTTTCAAGATCAAGCCCTTGAAAGTTCACTTCTCAGCATGGGATCTTATGACAAGCATATGAATCTTTGTCATTATTTGCATGAAATACTTTGTGTACAAAAACATGAGGGATTGGAACGAAAAACTAATACAAGATAGCCTGTCGCCGACCACATTAGTACTTCGGGAAAAACGCCAAGTAAAATCAAATTTAAAAAGATATCTACCAAAACGCAAACAAAATATTCAACTGCCTGTACTTGATGTATGGAAAGATGCAAGATGCGTCTGTTGGCGAGTTTGTCACCCGATTTTTAGGTGTGATTGTCTAATGTTACGTGAATAAATAGTACGGGCATGAATAGCCACCTTAAATCTGGACAAACATGTTTGGAATTTTACTTTTTTTCTCCATTGATTTTTTTCGTGGAAAATTGAATAATTCGGTGGAGCTAGTAAAACAGTTGGTAAAGCATCGATTTGGTTGTTTCAACAAAACTCATCAAAACGACATACTTCAAATGTAGTTCAACACACTTCCATCCACACTATGGACTGAAGTGCATCATGATCTCCATTCGTTCTCAGATAGGATCGAGCACGACGTCACCATCGTCTACTTCCCCTCGTACGCATCAAGAGCGCGCACTCAGACTCTACACGATAAAAAAAAGTGACTAACACAGGAACCCGCGCGTAAGCGAGTGTCAACAATCCACGCTTGTTCCAGTTTTGCAGCGCCGCGATCGAGAGCAAACAAGTTCCTTTGTCAGCCGCATCTAGCCCCTCCCCCCCCTCGTATCACGCACCTATGGTACAAGCCAAAGTCTCTCGAACCCAGCGCGCGGGGGGAGAAGTTTTGTAATTTTCTCATACTACAATACGTACACCGAGAGTAAGGAGACGCTACTCGATTACTCACTTGCGGCTCCGTGTTTGCGCGCTTGTCCCTCTCACCTCTCCCTGTGTGCGCACTAAATTTATTGACGACGCGCTGCAACCCGAGAGCGAGGAGCTATGGTTATTTTATTAGAGCCCCCCCACCCCATCTCCCTTTTAGGCTAGTTATCTGTTATTTCTCGTATATTTACCCGGTGACGCGTGCCCTACGAACAATGAGGGTGTGTTCTCTCGCTAGTCGAGCGGGAGATAGAAGAGTAGCTCTGACGAGCAGCAAGTTGTATGCGTGATATGTAGTATTGATGAGTAGGACGGAATCAAATCTGTCACGAAAACCCGGAAGGAACTCTATTTTGAGTGGTTGGGTCGTTTTGTTAGTGCTGTCACTACCTGGACCTGTTAACCTCCCCAGTGACGGTGAAATGCCATTTCTCCACGCGCCATTGTTGCTCCTTGACCCACTTGCTATATAGTATTGCATTCGTGAGCATTCATGTGGGAAAGTATAAGCCGTTTCCGTTCATTATAGCTTAACACGTACTTTTTTGTGTTTACCTGGTTGACGTGTACGTTGCACGAGTTGATTGTGCAACAACTCGCGTCTGATGGCTTAATATCTCATAAACGTGAAGCTAAGATAATGTTTTTTTCTCAATCGTTGTTTTATTGGGGCACTCTTTTTATGTGTTACTTGACTAAAAAAGTTTTTTTTTTATATTTAAAACAGACTTGTGGGCGAGGTGCTGTGTTGACATAATGCTTAAAAGTGCCAGCAGAGGAGTGATTTTGAAAGAACTTATTTGATTATGTTCATACAAAATTACTAGACGACTTTACCGAAAAATGAGAATATTGTGTCTAAGACATGAGACATCCCTAGAAATCCCGAGAAATATTCTAAAAGGGATAAGAGATTTGGTCTTTGCTACTTCAATTCAATAAGTTATTTACTATATTTTGCTTTACTCTAGAAATGTGTTCAACTGTTAGTTCTGTTTATAATGGTTTTAATCATTACATTTTCTATCTATGCATATAGTCTTTAAACGAATATCCAAATAGAGCTCTAGTATTGTCTAAGATGAAATATTTTTTATTTAAAAAAAAAAAATCAATAGAAATCCAGACAATTGAACAAATAATTCAATTTAATATAATATAAATGTATTTTGTAAATCGTCATTAAAAATCGCAACTTAATCACCTTACAATTCTCAACGAGAAAATCGTAGACTCGGTAAGGATAATTTCTTTCTCCTTTTTACGTGCACCCATATTCTTTTACACAGTAAACCACGTGAACTATGCCAGGACCGATACATACTTCCGATAAAATCCCAGACAAACTGCTTGATACTATTGTAAAGCGTGAACCAGTTTCGTTTGTCTTCATCAAGGTCCACAACATTGTTTTGTCTCTTTCTTCAACATCGCGTGCGACAGTGCAATTCTTATTACGTCCAACGGTGTCCATAAAACTCGCGGCTTTATCTATAACGAGCTTGCTCAGCTCCGTACACTTTTATTCCTTTATCTATTGATATGTCAATGAAGATATTTCCACTCGCATTAGTGAAATTTGCTCAATACTTGAGTTGTCGATTCCTCGATCACGAAAAGACATGTAATACAATAGGCTCATTTCAATAATGTAGCCCACGGCATCGTGGCGACAGTTCTCATCAAAGATTCGAGTTGTGTTTCCACATAAAACCTAATGTTCATTAGTCCATTTACCAATTCCGATGTTGAAAAAAAAAATCCAAGTAGGTGACTTTCGTCTGCACGCAGCAGCTCGCGTAACGCCTTTGGAGAACGTATAAACAGACGTCGCCGATTTAGCTAATCACTGTCCGTCTATTAATCGCGATAACGCCCGCAGGGCCTGGCCTCGCGCTCGCCTCGCGCGCCGTCTCTGAGGTACTTATAGGCGTTACGAATACGCTACTATCGCGTCTCGCCTAGATCACCCGATGCAAGCAAGATGGCGCTCGCATACTCATACTATACTTCTCCGTCTGAATTTACATGAGCTTTCGCAAAATTTATCGAGCATTGTGCAGCTCCTCTTGCGGTGAAAGAAATTCCTCGCGGGAAGAATCATTTTCCTCCCGCCCCCCCCCCCCCCCCACTCCTCTATCGTTCTCCATAACGCTTATTTCGGCCCGATTCGAAGGCCACATGGAATTTCTTCAACTGCAGCGTGCCAAATGGAATCAAGATAGTGCGTTGACATGTTAAGTACTCATTGCGCCACGGGATACACAACGATGGCCGTGTTTTGCAATATTCGCGATCCTCGTACGCACCGTGTGTTTGTTCATGAAAAAGATTAATGATGCCTGCATGGCAGTAATAATAACCGAAAATCGTTCGATGCGAGCATTTCGAGCGTAAAAAAGCCTCATCGATGAATAGGTGGAAGAAAAAAAAAGCTTGCTACAGCGTCGAAACTGCTCATTCAGTTGGCGAGCTTGATCAATTCCGGATAGCGTATATCACCTCCCGGCTGGAATTAGCGCTCATTTGACGCCAGAAAAACGTCGAGAAAAATTAAATGATTCCCATGCTTACGCACAATAGAGAAGGGTTCGCACGCTATAGGCGCAGCTCTGGTGTGTGGAACGACGAGTATAGCGAAGAGGCACCGAGAGTCGGCTATTGTTTTATTGATCTTTATGGCTCTGACGACGATTTATAACAATTTTTTCTTCACGAATGGCCAAGGCAGCATTGCATTGGAGATGGATGACGATGGATAGGCAGGTTATAGGTAAAAACGGGAAAGAAGAAGTAACGCACGTCGTTCAACTGATGTGCTTGCGAAACAAGGTGGCTCAACTTCGCGCGAGTGAGTATGTGAGCGTTGGCTTTTAGCATCGTTGTGTTACTTTTTGTCTTTCTTTCAACGCTCAAGCGTGCGTTATTTTTACCCTCTACGTTTAAATCCTGGCGAGCTGTTCTCTGTGTGAGAACGGAGCTTTCTCTCTTGTCCATCCTCTTTATTTTGAATCTGGAGCTTTACAAGATGTGCGCTCGTTCATCGCTAAAGGAATATATATGCGCCTTACGACTTCGCGAAACGGCACCCGCTGATTGGAGGATGTTCGAATGTAGGGGTGAGTGAAGTGATAAACTCTTGCATCGGGGATTCAACGAATTTTTGTGGTGCATTATGTCGACGGTATTGTATTATTAGTGAATAATACGAGGAAGAATACGGGTCAGGTATAAGACCATCGAAAGTAGAGTGATTTTAGAATTGATACCTAGCCTGGAGTGGCTTGAAAACAAAATTTATGATTAGTCGCATGTGAGTAAATTATACAAAGCAAAAATTTTCTTGTGCTACTTATGATTAATGGATTGACTAATTGTCAGTTTATAATAAAAGCGTATGTTGATAGTACATTATTCAGGACACTCAGATTTTTCTATACGTGTTCTGGTCGGGATAAGAACCTTTGACATCGAAAAATACGTTCGTGCAAAAATATAACTTCGTAAAAAACTTTACTGATCTTGCCACTGAAATAACAAGCGATGCTCTGTGTTACGGTGATAGGGCTCCACGATATCAAGACTATACAAAATTTTATATAATATTGTACTGTTCTTGAAAAATATAGAAAATATAAATATTGCCTTGGTCCTAACGTCTATATTATTATGTTACCTTGTTATTGTCTTGATTTATTTTGATACTTATTTTAAGGAATACACATATGCAAAGGTACAAGTACTCACATGGGAGCGAGTTTTACTTCAAATTATAGATTAAGCATTAGTTTTTATGAAAAATATCATGGCTATTTAAAAATAGCTAAGCGTCAAATTAATTTTAAATATTTAAATTCACAAGAATAATCTCACAACCCACCGAATAATAAATTAAAAATCATACACGATGAGAAAATTAGCTGCAAAACATATATTTATTACGAAAACAATAATAAGAAAGAAAAGTTGATTTCACGCAAAATTTTTAATGCTTTCAGAAAATTACATATTTTTCATCATGTTCAAAATTATTGTCAACAAGACCAATATCTTGAGAGGATTGTATTGTATTGTCTTAATATTTTGATCATCCATATTATCTTGGTTATCATCTTAAATTACAAGACAACAGAATATAAAATCAATAAAAATATCGTATCTCCTGATGCCCTATCAGTATATATCTCTATAGCTCTGTATACTAAAGAAAATGCTGCCTTATTCTTTTCTTATCGCTCTAAAGGTTACAACGCTCATTGATAATTCTTGAGAATGGATAACCAAGAGTCTCAAGACGCCGGAAGGATCCGGAAGATCCCTCGGCCGAATCTCGGAACGATAACTGTAAGTACTTTCCATGACCTTTACCTTTTCTTCTTATTTCAGTTTCGTCTCGTTGTACCGCCATCTTGAAATTTTGACCAAGTTAATATGGACGGACAAAGGGCCAAGCCTTGCATTTTATTTGAACCAAAAGCTTAAGTTTCTTTTCTAGGATGAACTCCTGTTCCTTTTATCATTTTTTAACCGATATGTCGAAGTCCTGACATTGTAAAAATCATAAACCAAATCACTAAGGAGTCTTGGCATTTAGTCTTTCAAATGTGAAAAACAATTTTCTTCTTTTTATCATGTGCCCGTTACTGTGAAAATACTACACTAGTTGGCAGAATAGGCCAGGTTATGAACGAGCCCTGTCATTGAGTCTTGGGCATATTATTATTATGTATCTCTCACTCTTTATATGCTCTAAGATGACCTCACAGGTCATCACGAGGTTATATCTCTGGATGGAAAAGAGGAAGAGACAGAGGATTGGACCACCATGGATGTTGAAACTTATTTTCTTAGGGAGGACCTATGAAAATTGGGCATTTCATTAATTGCATTAAGACAAGAACGTGGCTACCAGAATTCTGGTGTGGCTTCAGTCAGGCCTATAGGTATACCTATGAAGGAGAAGGAACACATCTTCGCGGCTGAATTAGTTAAGGGTAACCTATCGTTAGAGGCTCTGTAATTAAATCAGAAGATATTACCTGAATTTCTTCCTTAAGCTGTAGCCAAGGATTGCTACTTCAGATCTTGAACAGACCGGTAGAACCTCTTGACAGTAATATGCTTCTTATTAACCTCTTACATGATACAAATCTCATCTCCAATCTATTTTTCAATTGAACCAAGCTAGGAACTTTTTGATAGTGCGAAGATACTATGATAAAATTTAAAGCTTTGAGAATCAACTGCTTGGTTGTTCGGCAATGAAGTTAATGCTTTACTTGAATCCAAAAAGCGCTGGAAAAGATTTCCAAAGATCTAAGACCAAAACCTGAATAGCCACTAAAACAGGCAAACTATCGTCCTTAAAACCGGAATGCCTATACTTTCAGGAGAGAGTTGAGATGGGGGGTTTCAGACATCGAATAGCATCGGACACCTCTCGTCCATCAACAAACACAAATCAAGACCAAAACAAGCCGGCAGTTCAACTAGCAAAGTCGTACTACGTGAAATGCTAAGCATAGAGATCCAAGCGTTAGCACAAGTAAAACTAGCTTTTAGGCTAAAATTGATCTGATTCAGGAACTAAGGCATTCCTTACCGTCTATATATTATTATGTTAATGCACCAATGATCATTGACATACAATAATCTATTCAGAGACCTCTAGAAATCGGAGTAATGGTCAGACGTAGAGGATTTTGTTTTCTAGTCCTTAAATCAGACAATAGTCATAGATTTTTACTTGATTCAAAGGGATTTAGTAGTTTTGTAAATGTGTAACACTTTACGATTGAGGATACATGTACGGCTATTAATCTTTTAATACAAGGTGACTACATGTATGTAGGTTAGACTTTAAGGACGCATATTTCTTAGTTCCTATTGTTGAATAATTTAGAAAATTCTTCAGATTTGAATTCGAGATCTATTTCATCGGCTCCATATGTTTTTACAAAAATTGTTAATCCGATCTTAGCCTTTCTCAAGCACTAAGTAGGAGAATAGCCCTTCTAAATAAATTTCCTGGAATTTGGAAGATTCAGGATTGAATGAAAGGAAAATTATGATTTATCAGTTGTCTTGTTACTTTTTTCGGCTACGTTATAAACTGGGGGAGGAGTCAATTTTAATTCCTACTCAGGAACTCACCTTCCTAGGATTTGTTTTGCACTTATTTACTATTAAAATCTCTCTCCCCAATAAAAGTGGTTTTGTATTAGTACTTTGCTGGATAAGACATTAGAGAGAGTGAGCTTAAAGTTTGAGGAACTTTTGAAACTCATAGGCACTCTTGTATTGGCTTGTCCGGATATAGCATACAGCTGGTTGTTTTACAAGGAATCAGAAAGACTCAAACAGTGTTTATTAGCAAGATTCAGTCTTGAAAAAAATAAGTGGATATATTTATCTAAGGACACAATGAAACAATCCTCCTGGTGGCAGAGTAACAGTTCATTAACAACAAATTGGAATCGGAAGCACAGTTTTAATTATGAGATATTCTCAGATGCCTCTATCACTCAGTGCGGACCGACTTATGGAGACATAGAGCACACTGATTTGATCACAGACAGAGAAGAGTTTGCACATTTATTTTATGTTAGAGGTTAAGGCAGCGTGGGCGTACTTAGTTTTTAACTATAGCACACAATGTCAAGGGCGCAAGCAACGAATTTTTTTTTTTGATGTAGAACATTAGAACATTGTTGCATAAAAAAGCTTACAAATAATAAAATTCAATATGTAGAAGAAACATATGTTTAAAGCAATTTACAGCGTATTTTCTTCAACGACAGCCACATTTCTCGATTGTCAAAAATGCGTTTACCTTGTATCGAATATTTTGTTTTTTGTCGAAGTAAAGACCCGCTTGAAATGAATAACTCACGGGAAGACAGCATGGCTTTCTTATATTAGGACTTGTTACTATTTTGTAAATTCTGCTCTAAAACAAAAAAATGCAATTATTGATTTAACAAAATTAGACATAAAAAGACAAATAAATGTTGTCAAAACATCAATTATAACGTAGGATCATGATTTTAAAAGATTATTGTGATTTATTATAATCCATAGCTAAATAAAGTAATAGTCCATAGCTAAATAAAGTTTACAGATTTGTGTAAAAATATGAAAAAATCAATCTCATGATCAAGACTCCGCAAAAAAGCAATTACTTAATCTCAGATTGCATAATTAAATTTTACTGAAAATAGCACAAGAGAAAAAAAATATTAAGCCATATGCTGTAGAGTTACATTTTGTATTTAAAACATTGTTATTTTTATTATTATATTAATTTAGCTATTCGTAAGTTAATAAAATTTCATTGCTTATTACATTTACAATATAAAATCAAAAAAAAATTTACTGAGATAAATTACTCAAAGGCATACAAAAAAATAATTAATATGTACTACGTCTTACGTGCGAATCATCCAGGTGGGAAATTATGAAGTGATATTTATCATCGAAAAATACGGGAATTTGGTGTTGAGAAAGGTTTGGAGCTTGTTCTGTTGGAGTAGTCTGTACTCCGATTCGGAGTGGGTACAGTAAGTCGGTACATAGATGTATATTACTCCGTTTAGTAGCTGATACTCCGATGCAAAGTATAGGCACTGCCGTGTCAAATCAGAGTAGCCTCTCAGCTTGAGTGATTCGCGTTTGTAATATGTGATGCATATTAATTATTTGCTTGTTTACCTATCAGAGTTATCTATCTGAATCAAAATACTCGACGTGCATTAGAACTATTTCTGAATGAAATTACAAATGAATTCAAAAGTTTTTAATTACCAACCATAAACAAATATGAGTTATTATGTATATTTTTAATTCAAATTACATCAATACCAGGCAAATAAAATTTTTTGATAACTCAGAACCCAACTACTACTCACTTGTATGTATTTTATATTCTCATATATTTCACTGCTATAAATATTTCACTAATCTTGGATATTAATCAGTTTGCATAAATTTAATTAGAATAGGTAAAAAATATTATGCAGATTAATATATACGAAAATGACAATAAATTTACAAAAAAAAAATATAAAAGTATCACACATTCCCTATTCGCTCCGAGAATGAAGTTGGAGGGGATAAGAGAATCTACGCCAGCGTCCATGGTGGCGAAAATTCGCGATCTAAAGATACGCCACTGTACCAAATCGAGTGGAAAAACTTGTTTTTATGGAATATCTTGATAAATCGGAGTTATATTGAGAAGAAATTAGTCCCCAATCATATAAGAGAAACCAGCTGAACATACAAATTAGAGTAATGTTAAGACTTTGTCAGAAATCATTAATTTAAAGAGAATCTAAATGCCGAAACAGTAACCTTCGTCGGCTCAGCGCATTAAAGAGTCAAATCAGAACGATGAGCAAGAAAGAGCCAAGTCAAAATTGAGAGCAAGAAAGAGCCAAGTCAAAATTATGAACAAGAAGGGACCAAGTCAGATGTACTTTTTTTTCTTCCGATTTTCTGTTGGCTGCACTAGCTGCATTTGGCCCCTTCTACAAACGAGAGTGCTGGATCACTGAGATTTCGGTTATTTACTTATTTTTTAATAATTTATTGATTATTTATTTATTGCTAAATATTTCATTAATAAATTCACCTCTTATGTGTAGGGTTATTTGATTGCCTAAGTGCGTTTATACTCTCGTTTGTAGAAGGGGCCAAATGCAGCTAGTGCAGCCAACAGAAAATCGGAAGAAAAAAAAGTA
>JAPYYV010010106.1:0-11521 GCA_030522625.1 Copidosoma aretas
AATAAAAAATAGGGCCAAAAGAAAAAAGGTTACCCCTATCTTGATGAACCGCGTGAACGATATTATTTCTATCAATTAATATGTGCTTGAATACCCATTAAAGTCATTTATTACTTTAGATATTTACGTACAAGCATTGGAGTCATTTAACATGTATAAGATTATAAAATTGAGCTTTGGGTGACAGGATGCTCATAAGGAGAATGAAAATCTATCTAAACCAACAGTGTATGGAATACACGGCCCCCCCGTAGCTCAGTGGTAGAGCAACTGTCCGGTAAGCAGGAGGTCGTGTGTTTGATCCACACCCGGGGAAGATTCTTTTCATTCTCGTTTATTACAGGCACTGCATTGAAAAATGCAGTGTATTTCAAATTCTTGTATATTTGTGTTAATAATTAATGAATTTTAAATATTATTTAAAAATCATTCATTGATATTTGTCATTGACGTATACGGGCATTGATGGTTATAAATAAAGAAATAGGGCCAAAAGAAAAAAGGGTACCCCCATCTTGATGAACCGCGTCTACAATATTATTTCCATCAATTAATACGTGCTTGACTACCCATTAGAGTCATTTAATACTTTAAAAAAAAAATGATATGTGCTACTCGGGCTCAAACATACAACAATCACGCCTTTCGGGCGCTCAAGTTTGTACTTTGTGCCCTAGGGGCCTAATAAACTATTTTGAGCCCGTATTCTTACTTATAACTTTCCACCCATTGGCGCCAAGTGGCCAAATGACGCAACTGCTCTGTTGCACCTGGCGCCAATGGTGAGGAACATAACATTTCCTACTTTGGGCGTTTTTCGGGACATTTAGACAATATTGCACCCTAAGTACGAGAAAAAGCATTAATCATCGGTACTTATCCAGCCAAAGTAATCATAATGGTCCTATAAGCATTGCTTTGCAAATGCCCTTGGATCCAGCGATCACCCTGTAGAAGATGCGCACCAGTAACGAACACTATGATTTTGTATTTTCGGCACAAAGTAAAAGTCGGGCTTCCAAAAAATCTTATTATATTACGATTTCGCCTAAGTGACAGACGTCGCTTCTCTTACTAGGATCACAACGTAGAGATTTGCGACCGTGGGTACACTTGGCAACGTTAATCGGAAAAAGAAGTTTTGTCAATAACGTACATCTTGCCAGGAAGAACATGGGGCCCAAGGGGGCTTGTGTAACAAAGCCCGAGGGACTGACGTGGTAGCCTTAGTCGTTGCTGGAAAGAGTAGTATTCGTCACAAATGTGCATCCCTCAAGGGCGTCCCTGGGCCTGAGGGTGCTTACGGAGCAACAATCGAGTGACCGGTGAGATCTTCCCTGGTTGGATGCACATGAGTGGCAAACGCTAATTTTCCCACTCAGGACACACCAGTCTCTCCAGAACGCCTAAACTAGGAAAAAGTCATTTTCCTACTTCAGGCATTTTTGAGAGGTTGGTGTGCCCTTAATGGGTAAAATAGGATTCGCCACTTGCATCCATCCAGGTCGTTTGTCTTTTTTCCTCAATGGTAGAGTATATATTTAATAATAGAAAATTAACTTAATAACATTAGTAGTAAATGGTCAAGTCGATGATTTGTACAAGTTAGATTCTAGAATTGAATAGTGTCTCTATGTCATACCCCAAAATTACTAGCAGAAAATCTATCACTGGCTGATACTGCAGAACTTGCCGTGGTGTGAGCATAATATGCATTTATGTTTGCTAAAAGAGACGACATTACCGCCGGAACTCCCGGACATAAGTATTTTGTCGATAGACAGTGAAAATGTCTGCAATGAAATACATTAAAAATTATGACGAAAGATTAAAGTGAAATTGTTTTCAACAAAAATTATGTAATGAATAATAAATACATACGTCATAGCTTGATAAATACTTTCTATACCATATCTCATAGCAAATTCATCCACGAGCTCTTCTGCAGGGGGATCGAAGTATATTTTCCAGGCATCATCGCCCTTCACTTGTGGTAGTTTTACCATCCCATCATTATTTTCGCATAGACTGTGGAATAAGTTCTCATGCAAACAAGTATATTGTACATGATATGGAGCTACTTTCTCTTCACCCTTTATTTCGACACTAATATGTAGTCTTATAGCTCCGGATACAGCTGATTTATCCGTTCTTTTTTCTAAATTGTACCAAACATCCATCTCACCACTCAGTGTGCGGACTTCAATGATGGTTTGACCAAGAAAATCATCACTTTCACGAGTTAGTTTTTGTCGCAATTTAGATTTCAGATCGTTATCTTCATCCCAGACACGGACTTTGATTCTATCTGATGAATTATGGCACTCACTAAAAGAAGAAAACATTTTAGCATTAGTATAAATTCTGACTCTTTAAATAAACGTATGATCTACTATGCCTATTTTTTTTTGTCCAAACTGTTCAGAGAGTATTGGAGTTGACAAATCTCGAACAGAAAGTAAATACATTTCCAATGTGCATTAAAATTTTAGTAGAAAGATATGTAACTAGAAATTTTAAGTTTTAATATTAGGTAACAGATTATATTAGAAGTTTTGAGGTGACTGTTTATGTTATAGTAAAGGATGATTATACTGCATCAAAACAATGATAAACATTTTTAAAGGGATCTATGAAAAAGTTTTGTCGATTGCATTAATGTTGCTATTAGAGTCAAAGAATAAAATGAAAATATTTTAAAACGCATCTGCATCGGCGAGAAGTAAATTATTTTCAGTAAACTATGACTCTAATGGTTTTGCCATCCAAGAAGCGCTACGGCAATGCTCTCATACAAAAGTACAGCACCCGACCATAACAGCCCCACATTCAAATCATTTTCTGTCAAACCGAGATCGAGAAGAAAAAAAATCCCCCCGAGAGAGCCTCGAACTCCCAACCTCCTGTACACCGGACAGACGCTCTTGCAACTCAGCTATCAGGGAGGGTTACGAGTTCCGCTCTCAAGTTCAGACTTCAATCCTTCTCGTCTATATTACGCGATGACATACGTCGATAGCTTAGAAAATTCTCATTAGAATTTACAGCGTGTAGTAAACCCAACGCCAGATTTTTAAGTTCAAATTTGACTCGAGCGATGACAGCATTTTTTGGTAAACTATAACTCTAATGGTTTCGCTATAGACAAGAAAGATTAAAGTCCTAGCTTGAGAGCGGAACTCGTAACCCTTCCCGATAGCTTAAGTGGCAAAAGCGTATGTCCAGTGTACAGGAGGTTGGGAGTTCGAGGCTCTCTAGGGGGGATTTTTTCCTTCTTGATCTCGGTTTGACAGATCATTATTTAAATGTAGCACTGTTATGGTCGGGTGCTGTTCTATTGTATGAGAGCATCGCCGTAGCGCTTCTTGGATGGCGAGACCATTAGAGTCATAGTTTACTAAAAAATGCTGCCATCACTTGAGTCAAATTTGAACCTAAATTATTTTTAACTACCTTAAATTTATTTAACTACAAAGTACCGACATTGTATTTTTATATATGTTTAAGGCAGACGGCAATGGGTGAATCTTAAGGAGTTAAGATTCTGAATTCTAATAGTGCTAGATTTGATAGGACTTTTTATATTCATATCTCTTATAAGGTCTCAAGGTGGCTCATCACCCTTGTACTATCTATTTGTGTGACATCAGACTACCACACCTGAAAATATGGAGTAGCAGGCTTGATGTGTATACCTATAGATACGAATCCGCTAGCTTACGTGCTGAGGTTAACGATCGCTCATCGCAAACACGATCACCTTCTCGATTGAATATTTTATTATATTACCTGGTTAACCCTAATATGCTTCACGCGACTTTAAAGCTTACGATTTTTTATATCTGGGACTAGTTTTTTAATCAGAGTTAAGGTATATTTAGGGAGATATCGGAAAATAATTGATAAAAGTGCAATGGTATCCATGCACATGCATGTTAAACGTTGTTTTTCAAGCAACTCGTTTCCAAAAATTTGCATGGTGATATGGTTTGAAATTTTAAGAGATGATTCGTTTCATATCGAAGTGTAAATCCTCTAAGTTTTAGTCATGGTTAAGGTAGTTCAATTTCGTAATAAGCCACCTTAATAATGACAGTTACATTTGTGTTTTCGTATGATTCATTTCTTTCTTTTTAAATAATTGGCATGCCAATTTATCCTGATGATAAGTAGAAGAACTAAAAAAACATCAGGATCTACGTCAATCGCATACCTCTACGAATCACTATAATCAAATTTTTCCTGTGTAATTTATTTTGTAAATACATATGTCATACATAATGTTCTTTTACAAACACCTTTCTGATTGGCACATTTTTAATTTTAATGAGAACGGTTAAAGGCACGAAACTTAGGGGCAATAGAACCCGCACGCTGATGTATCGTGCAGCGCTTAATTCATTAACTTATTTTTTCATTCGTAATAATAATTTCTCCGTCAATAACAATAACATTTTTTGAATGATATTTGACGTAGAACGCGATTGTTGCGCTAACAATTCGCTGTGAGTTAGGACAAATAGTTTAAAATTGATACTAACAGTTTAACTGTATCCAAAAATATCAATTAATTACCAATTTACATTCAGTCATTTTTTTTAAAAAGGTCATTCTGATATCTTCAAAAAGAAGTACAATATTTTCCATCTTAGATAGAACTTCTGTAATCAATTTTTAAAGATAAGTCTCCAAGAGGAAAATTATTGAATTCTCAATATTTTGATAGCTTTTATTTACCATGAAGTGGAATGGGAAGAAAATTAAGGACCTGGATCGAATAAATCGCCCGACGCTCGAAACGGAATTTAAGTTCGTGACCAAGGGGGCAATTTTCGAAAGTCCTTCAATTGTTTTTTGAAAAATACCAACCTGTAGAGAATAAAGATTGACACTTTTTCATAGTTCGTAACTTTATAAAATATATGATGATATTAAAGATAAAAAAGAAAACATACGTTCTGAAAAATTAAATTTAATTGATTTTCAAAGCACAAATCGCTTTTTCTCAGCAAATTTTGATCAAAATCGATTAAACCTCGGTATAGGCTCGTGGAATGTCTTATCGCTGCCGATGAACTTAATAAAATTTGTTATACTTGTCATGGTTTTTCAAATATTAAATGACATATAGGTAATGCAAGAACTACGAAACTTATAAACTTCAACGAAAAAAAGTATGCGGGGAAGTGTCAGCTAGATGAGACTTCCAGCAATAAGTTGTTCCTTAGGACTCGAAGAAGTTTTCTTTAATGTTTCAACTTCATTCTTTAAGAAATAGCTGAGATACAGGACTTTTTGTAACTACGTACGTAGCTGGAAACAATGACGGTTTTCTAGCACCAGCGTCACGTTAGGTCGTCTGCTGCATACCGGTGCAGACGGCTGATCTCCAGCCATCCGTCATACCTGCTTTTTTTACATTTTATTTATGAGGCGGGGGAAATATATTTATATTCAATTAATGACAACTAGTTCTGAATTACTTTACATTTAAAGTGGGTATATACACGTGATGTACATGAAGTATTTTAAAATCGAACTCATACATTTTTCTATTTCAAATAAACTCAGTTTCGAGCGTCGGGCGGGTTATTCTATTTAGGTTTTCAATTTGAACTAGAAAAATGTATGAGTTCGATTTCAAAATTTTTCATGCACATCACGTGTATATACGCACTTTTAATTGTGTAAATGTAAATTAATACTACAAAACTAGTTTCTAATAATTCAATATAAATATATTGCCCCTGCCTCATAAATAAAAAAACAGTGCAGGTATGACAGACGCCAGGAGATCAGCCGTCTGCACCAGTATGCAGTAGACGATACAACCTGACGCTGGTGATAGAAAACCGTCGTTGTTTCCAGCTACGTGCATACGTAGTTACAAAAAGTGGCAGAAACATCAGCTGGTAATCCAAGTCATATGAATGGAACTAATTCGATTTTTTAGGAGCTCCGTAAAGCCAATATTATACATTGCATTTGATTAATTATTTTGGCTTAAGTATCAAAATAAGCATTGACGTATTCGGATGTGCATCATCAGCTACGTCTGAAGGTCGTGGTCGAGGTCCTCCTGGAATCGGATACAAGCTCACAACAGATGGTCAATTTGACTTGCAAGATAAAAGATTCTGCAATATTGCAACAGCCATTTAGCCTAATGACGCTGTAAATCTTACTATTTTACGTGTAGAAAAAAAATTCTAGGAATTAATAGTAAATTTGGAGTGAGGAATAACTACAATTAAGGAGATTTTGGCTTAGATATCGAACATCACTCATAAAGATAATTAAAAAGATAGAGGAAGTAGTGGAAGAGCTTCATAAACCCTCAAAACGCGATCACCAACGTCAAAAGTTCGATATGCACGGCTTGTACAAAATATAGCAAGCTGATCAAGTTGATATGATAACTTATGCTCGTGAAAATGAGGGTTATTGATATCTTCTTACAGTCATAGATGTATTTTCCAAGTATGCATGGGCTATTCCCGTCATGTGACTGCAGCAATGAAGTCTATATTAACAGAAAGAATTGTTTTAACAAATTTGCAAACATAACGTTGTAAAAAGTTGTACAACACAAACTTCTAAAGTCTCATGCAAAAGTATAATGTCAAGTTGTACTCTACGTACCGTACTTTTAAGGCCTCTATATGTGAGAAATTCAATCGAACTTCAAAGCATGTTATGTATAAACAGTTCAGTCTTCAGGGCTACTAAAAATGGCTCAATATTTTACCGAAATTATTAACAGTCTATGATAACCAGAAACGTCGAATAATAGCTATGAAGCCTAAGGATGTACCAACTGCCAGTGAAAACATCATTTTGAAATAATGCATATCTACAGCAACAACAGTAAAAGCGGAGCCAAATTTTAAATTGTACGATGAAGTGCGAATGGGCGGTGCTAAGCAGGTGTTTGGAAAAATGTTTTACACCCAACTGGTCGACCGAAATTTTCACTATAGCATGTGTAGCGTCTACCAAGCCACCAACTCAAAATATGATCAAGAGAAACCAATCACTGTAGGACTGTATCAGTAGGAATTGTAAAAAATCAAGTATCCGAACACTTACCTCATTAAGAGAATTCCCTGACGGCAATAAAATCGAGTTCTCGTTAAGTGGTTGGGCTTTGACGATACCCACAACAGTTGGATTATAAAAATAAATTATAAAAAAAATTTGTAATGAAGAATAATATAAGTATAAGTAAATTTAGTGCAATTTCTTATTGTTTATTTATACAACGTAATGAAAAAGTATTGAATAACTATTTAAAATATAAAGATTACTACTGTTTATTTTTTTATTTTTATTTTTAGAATTAGGACTCAGAAAATTTTCAATTATTTCCATCATATATAACAAACAATTAACGGCTTTCAATGATACATTAAAGAATTGTTCGTTTTCTAAGATAGCTGAAGATACCTTGTTTGGCAAAAGTATTTGGAATTCCTCTAATTCAGCGATGACTTTTGGTCCAAACCTAGTGTTTGCCTTCCACAGCTTTCTCACAATATAATGTCGATCAAGTACCATCTTATTGAGTCTTCTCATCGGCAGACAGCCATAATTGGTGCTTGTCTTAAGCACTGCGAGATCCATCTGTAACAAATAAAATTTCACATATAAATAAGATATACATTGATCTGTCTCTGCGTACATCGTTACAAAATATTATACTAACCTTATATATACCTGGATATACCTTATAACCTATAACCTTATACATACGGAGAAGTAGTAGGTGGTGCAGACACGCTCGGAGGCCTCAGTTGGTAAAGTTTAATCTTATTTGGACCTTTGCTCGAAAACAGGATAAGATCTTCTGGCTGCAATACCTCCTGATTTTAAGCTGTCTACTCCACCTTCGGCAGCTCCACTGTGGCAACATCCTCTCCAGCTTCCTGATTGACTATCATCGGATCGGCTACTTCCACCTCTATTATGTTTATGGTTTGCCTTAACGTACTTAACTAAATTGCACACAGCTTGTGCTTTTTTTTAGTACTGGTATGTCTCTACGAAATCAATAAGAGCAGTGACTAATGGTTGTATAAAAAGAGGTCGCGTATCGATGTAGGTGTTAGTTGGCTGATAATCATGCTAGCGTTGAGATTACTAAGTACGTGATCGACATTCAAAGCTATAAGACCACCCTCAGTTAATTTATTTTCAAAGAAGTAGCTATCGTTCCTCTGCAAGAAAGTGCTACACCATGTGTATTTCTCTTTAAGCTCCCATATTCTTGGACACAGCTCTTATCTGACAACAAGTGTGAAAAGCGTTGGTTAGAATGCAACTATTGTAGCCTACGTTAGAGCTCGGAAAAAGTGCCCTACGAGGACTTATGTACAACTTTTCGATCAATTTTTAAAGAGGATGACGTCATTTATGTAAAAGGTCTCGCAAAAACAGAATGGCTACAGGTAGTTCTATTGAATCGATGTATAGCTTGAGTAATAAATATAATCCAGTACGCATGCTCAACTGTAAAAATTACTTTTGTAATAGGTGTATTCATGATGTTAAATAATATCCATCTTTGAAAAAAATGATTATAAATGATGTTAAATAAAAAATCATACATTTGATTAAGCGCATTGTGTTGCGAAGAATATCACCGCTTTGAAAAATAGGCTGTTCATAGGACAGAAGCGACACAATGATATAGTTTCCTTGATGTTCAACTGATATTAGAATTAAATAACATTTTTGTGGAAATTTTTGAGCCGACAAGGCCCGCGACTAGAATAATTCGATACACGTATTGATTAGGGAGGCAGGCTAGGCATAGTATTACTCGCACCGAGCGTTGTTTACAAAACGCGCTGATGCTTGTCTCTGCAAATCATATATCTCGCTTAAAAATATATTCGAGTGCTCTTTTTCCCACCTCGACAACATCCTCCGCGATGACGTAGAAACCTCTCCCACCGCCTCTCAGCACTTGAGTCGACAAAGCGAGCGACTCGCATCATTTGATGCGCGTATTGATAAGGAAGACGGACCGAACATAGTGTTGGAACCTAATCCGCTCTGAGTTTATAATTTTAGTAATAGGAGAAAGAGCAAGCGCGCGTATAGCCAGCCACTCGCATCACTTGATCACTTGATTGTTTGTTGCCGGAACCATGGTCGCAACGAGATTTTTAGTCGAACAACAACAACAACAACATGTGAGCTCATCATGTTGCCCCAAAGTATTGGGCGTAAAAGATTATCATGGCCTGGCTAGATATAAGTAAATCCAAAAAACTAAGCAAATATACATCAGATAAGTAAACATTTTATTAGCTGTAAAAAACGCAGTTCATCTTGAGATATTTTTATTCGTTTAAGCTAAAAATAAGGATTTAACTTTTACATCTTATGCACAGGTCTTTTAATTTCAAAGAATATTTACTTTACGGTAAATTGTGATTTCAGAAGTGTCCAGCATCCATGGTACCAAAGTTGCTAGTATTAAGATGTTCATCTATTCTAAAATCTCTGCCTATATCAGCTATCCATCTATGTAACAGGAACGATGATGCTAAAAAGATGCTTAAGAGCATGTCATTTGTGCTCAGTCCAAAACATAGAAGATGCTTACAGTTTTTTACGTAACTGTTGAAAAGTATGCGAACATTTAAGTTGTTGAGAAGTCGTTATAAGGGGTTTATAACTGTTCAGACCTCTAACATCAAGTCCTAAATAGTTTGGAGAAACTATGTAGGTAAATAGTGATAAACTTGGATGTGTTGGTCTGATTTATTATTTGTAGGAGTCATTTAAATGATTTTTTGAATGAAACTAGTAACTATAATTAACAGTTTTGTTATATATTTATAGTTAGGCTGAATAAATAAAAAGACCTCTCAACATACTTTTAACAAATAAATTTTTACTGTTATATGCCAATGTATTCACTATTATTTTTATTTTTCGATGGTTGTAATAAGTAATAAGAACTCATACATAATACAATACTTGTATAATTTTATATCTTTAAAGCAATACTTAATAAAGTATTTTTTTCAGTAAGACACAGACAAGTTGCTTACAATGTTGCTAGGGACCTATTAGATCAGTTGTTACACATTTACGTCTCTGTAATTCCAAACAAAAAATTAACGTCACTAACTTTCTTAATGAATCCTCTATTAGTAGCAGCCCTTATGAAGAGATTATCTTCAAGTTAGAACTTTTTCAAATTAATTGGGTTTAAAATTTTTTGTTTGTCTCTCTTAAAATATGTTTCTGATCTTCAAGATGTTGCTCCAGCATTAGGCTATCGAAAAAAGTTCGCATTACATTAGTCCAACTTGTTCAACATCAAATTAGGTTATTTTGATGTTGATTGTTTTTCAGTTTAAATATCTTATGCAATCTCTGAACTTACCTTTAAACTCGTGCGCCAAGAGAATAGTCCATCCAATTGTAAACTTACAAGCATGTAAGTATTAACCAATAACGTGTTACCGCGCTCGACTAGCAGGAAGATTGCGAGTTCTTTCTGTATAGTAAGTCAGTCCGCTCGCTCACATGTCAGAGTAAGCACCTCGGTGCTACTCATCTATCTTTATACCACTTTGACTACACCAAACAGTCACCCTTTTCTTTAAAGAATCAACACCAGTACTAGCATCTTTCAAGTCTGAATTGAAATATCTATTTTGTTGTTAACACTTTCGTGCTCCAGTATTTTTCTTTATGATTGTATTTTAAGATCAGTGTCCTTTTATAATATACAAAGTGAAAGTGACGTTCTATAGTGGTATTCATTAAAATTGCTCCTGCTCCTTAAATCCCCGTCCGGTTCAGATTATCTTACATTAAAAAATACAGTCCATTAACTTTGATATGCAACATTTTGTCCTTCGAGCCGGATCGTGGTTGTAGTAGGAGCTTGATCTCATTTTCTTGGCCATGTGTCTTCAAGACGGCCATCTTGGGATCTCTCTATTTTTTTTTCTTCCCACTTTTGTGCCGCTGAGCGAGTCGGACGCGGTCAGCGCGCCGGTGTGTCGTCCGTCTCTCTCCTTTTTCTTCTTCGCCCAGTCTCTAAAGAGAGCTGCCTCGCCATTTTTACACGGCTTACGCGGGTGTTTTGGTCGGGCATTTATGCGTGGCCATCGTTATTGCGTCGCGAGAGCGGTACGTTAGGGCACGGTGCAAGGGCAAGAGCGGCCATTGCGAACGAGCAGCGAGCTCTCCGGTGGCTCGCTCTGCGTGCTCAGAAGTCGGCCATTAGTGCGTAGCAAAAAGAAAAAAAAAGTGTGACGCTGTTTTGGGGGAGTTGGATTGCACTAGAGACGTGCCGGGCTCTACCCTTTTTGGTTCTTTGCGCTAAACAGCTCTACATATTTCTGCGGGCCACTTCGTGCTCGCCCCGCTGCTGCTATTGCTGCGGGCCACTTCGTGCCAGGGTGACCAGATGATCTGCCGCTGATGTCGCCAAGAGCAGCTTAAAAGTCGCCAAAAGTCGCCAGCAGGTACTGCTAAAATCGCCCAAAAATCG